>SNQJ01S0074923.1:0-23071 GCA_010110895.2 Picea sitchensis
TATGTGTGACTGATGATCTTTACTCTTACTGTCCATATGTTTTATGTTGCTTGATGACACATGAAGAAATCTTAATAAGTATTTAAAAAGTGTAAAATTGTTTAAGCTTATAAACAACTAATTCACCCCCCCCCTCTCAGTTGTTTTAGTATTTCCAACACTGACTTCCTTTTAGATCTAGGTGGACTAGTGTGTGAGAAGGAAGGAGAAAAGAAGTACCTTTTACCGATGTTTGTCCCTGCACGCTCTGAGTTGAGCTCCAATCTTTCGCTCTTCGATAAGCCCTGTAGACAAAAAAAGTACGACCACTTCCTACTCTATCAAGATTAGTCTGAAATAGGTCTATCTACTAAAGAGACAAATTCATGTGAGATTGAACATGAATTAGAAAGAAACAGGCCAAGCAAATTATATTAATGAGGACAAACCATTGCTTACAGCCGTAGATGGATTGCAGCAGTTTCGTCAAGTCCTCCTTGTCTACCCCTTGCTCAAAATATCCATGATCTGAATGACGATAGCTTCACTGATTTCTCCCTATGAGATCATAGGTCTCTTGCTTCCAAAACATCTCTGTTCCAGCACCACTTATGAGATCATAAGTTTGGTGTGATTCTCCCTTTCCAATCCTCTTTCACCATTAGAAAGCTTGCTTATATAGCTTTGGAGAGGCTTTAGCCACTTGAGATATCCTTGGGGTAGTTGAGGATTTTCCTCCTTCAGTTGAGGATTTGCCCTAAGATCATGGCTGGACTAGGGATTCGAGCTCAACTTCCTTCTAAGAATGAAAATATCCTTCCCCCATTCATCTCAACAACTCAACTACTGCCCAGAATAGGCAACGCTCTCTCAAAAGGGTCATCAGAGCATTGTAGCATTCCCCAGTAGGCTTAAGGGGGGCACCAGGGCTCCTAAATACATTAGAGCTCCCTCAAAAGGGCCAAAGGATATTTATAATGCTCCCAGATAGTGTAAGGGGGAGCGCTGGTGCTCCTAAAAGAGGTATAGGGGAGAACTCTCCTTCAAAAGATTAGTTTTTTGAGTGTTTTCAGATGGAAAAAGGTTCATGATCCTGCTGACTCATTTCTCCTCTTCCAAATAAAATGTTTTAGGTGTTTTAAGTGTCCTTCTCATGTTGTTATAGGCAAGACATAGGCATCATGGCAGTATGCTTTGCTTGACACTTGCGACACTTGTAAGCAAAGTGTGACACTTGCGACCCTTGTAATGACGACACTTGTGACACTATCAAAGTGAGTATTTTTTATGTGTAACACATAGTACCTGCATGTGCTCCTTGAGTAGGTTGAACACCATCCAATCATCCAAGTATACCTCTAGAAACTTATGCATGAAGTCCTTAAAGGCTACGATCACAATTCTAGGAAACACCACATGTCATTCTTCAAGAAAAATGGCATTACTGTGTATGCAAATAATCCCCACTCTATTGCAAAGTTTTTCTTGGCTCTATCTTTGCCCATGATTCACACCTGATGATAACCTGAAATTCTATCTATGAATGACTAATTATCTCCGCATCCACCCATATTCTCCAACACCTCATCTATAAATGGTGTCAGAAAGGGACCGCGTAAGCATGTTTCATTTAAGCTGCACAGATCTACATAAATTATTAGATTGCTCGTCTTCTTTGGTTGCACTATCATCGGGCTAATGCTATCTAACTCCTCCATAGAAGCACTAATCCTTTCCTCCAACATTTAATCCAACTCTTTGTGCAATTTCTTTTTGTGCTTCAGGTTCATTCGATATGGTCTCTTCTTGAATGGATTAGCATACGGCTTCAATCGAATCTTCATCCCTCTAAGGGATTTTTCAATCCCCTTCATCTCTAAAAAATCCTTGGAAACAGGTCTTCATATTATTTCAGCAAGTCTACCACTTGTGTCAATGTTTCTTGATCCTAGTAATCACCAATTATGGTCATTTTAGGTTCTTCTTCTGTGCCTATATTATGTTTATTTGTTTTCAATGGCCACTTATAGTTTGAAATAGTGCCACTCAAGGCCTTTCCTTGAACTACACACTCACTCTTGGCTTCATTGATCTATAAGCCTCGAGGGTCCTCTTCATGCCTGTTATTGCTATCGACCTTCCAACAGTATACCAATTGTTTCAATTTTTCCATCAGCTTATGGTATGCATAGAAAAACTTTTGCATCGTGTCTTTGGGATGCCGATGGAAGCTGAAATCCTTGATTATTAATAAAATATCCCTTTGTGCAGGGACCTCGAACATAAATTTGAACGTTACAAAGAACCGATTACTCACTTTCTCATATTCCCGTGTTTCCTTCTCGTTTCATGCTAGATATACCAACTTCTTGGTACCATATCCATGCTATGGATTAACCTATGAACCCATTTTGTGCTAAGAATTTTCTTGGTTGTCTAGTGCCTCTCACAAAAACAAATATGTTCCTGAGGATCTTCGGTACCCTTGAATTAAATCATTAATTCAAACTTGGTCATGGGCTGGAACCATACTTTGATACATATCACTACCTACGCCCATTCTTGTATATCTACATGGTGCATCACCCACCGGTGCATGGGAGTTCCCTTGACTACTATGTCCATAGCCACAATCCTTTGGGTCTCAAGTACACTCTCCTCCATCTTTTCTATAAATATTCCCGTGGGGCTTTTCCTGTCCTCTCAAACATTGGTAGGTTGAAAAATTATGATTCTATCCAACGCACTGATTTGGTTATTTTTGTGCATATCCTAGTTGATACCTCATATAGATTATTCTGCCATCTAGCCATTACATCCTAATAATCCATGTCATAGGAATGGACACTTCTCCAACTCAGTTTTCCATCAGTTGTTGGATTCACATTGTTATCCTTGCATCCGGTGATGTTGTATATGTTTTTGATGATCGATCTTTGTGAATATTCATTTATGGGATCGTTATATTTGTCACCATCATTTGGATCTAGTGGCACAATAACATGCAAGGTGTCTATCTCAAAGGACATATGTCGTTTCTTTAGAATTAGTAGATCTATATAGGGATCTAAGTCATCCATAATTTCAATCACTTCAAAGTATGCTTTAGTTTTTACCTTATCAATGTCCACTTCCACTTGTTCCAACCCACCATTGGATAAATTATGTATTGGTTGGAAAGGCTAGGTTGAATGGGGGACCACACCAAATTTGGTTTTCCCATAAACTCCCATGATTTTGTTGGAAATATGTTCACATCGATCCCAGGTACAACATGACACCATCCATGTCGCAACTCCCTAGCTCAACTGTCATTTTAAATTCTCTCCTTGTGCACTTCCTCTTGCTTACATAGCACACATCTCATTCTAGTAACAAGGCATACACAACAGTGTCAGTCTCCCCTTCCTCCATACATCTTGTCAACATGTGGGTTAATTTCTTTGCAACTATAGGATCACCCAACACCTTAAGACAACAACGCAATAAGTCATTTACCTATTTTTCTAATTTATCCTTGGGGTAACTGTTGTGTTGTGTTTCCTCTTGCATCATGCATTATGCCTCTTTTCACATCTGTTCATGTTCTAGTTCCCTTTGTGTTGTATGTTGCACTTCTTCACATAGGTGGACCTCTTCCAATTCCCTCTACATTGTATGTTGCAATTTTTCACACACGTGGGTATCTTCTAACACCCTATGTGTTGTATGTTGCAATTCTTTGCGTGCATTGTCCTCTTCTAGTGCTCTTTTCTCATCACAAATGAACTGCTTTTGTTGCATGACGTCAAACTTGGGATATTCCTATGATGATTTTCTGATCTTTCCTTCTATATTCTACTCTGAACTTTCTCCTTGTTCCAATTCGGCTCCCCTATGGATGCTTCCTCGGGTTACCACCCATACATATTCTTCTTCTTTCATCTTCTTATCTTCATGCGTCTCAACAATCACCATGTTTCAATGGACCTTCTTTTCTTCCCATTTGGACAACAACTCTAGGAAATCCTTCGTGACATTGTTTTCATTGTGGCAATATCCACACAGTTTGCATGGCTTGGTACATAATTGCGACAAGTGACCTGTCTTGCCACAATTAAAATAGGTAGGTGGTCTTCCTTATCCATTGTATCCTCTTCCATATCCTCCTCTCTAAACTCCTTGGTAGCCTCCCTAGTCAACACCTTTGTGGTATCCACCCTTATTGTCTTCCTGGACCTAGTAAGCATATATAATGTGCTACTTCATTATCTGCAATGACCTACAATTGCTCACATACTGGCCCATGGACTTGAAAAACTTGAAAAATGAAATTTTCATGGTCTTTTGATACTTCTGCAGTGTTGGATAATGGGGAGGTATATGACCCCATTGTCTACAAATTTCACATCACTTGGTCTATGGTCCTATCAGAAATGGATTCAATGTGCCCATCACCATGTAACTTCCTAATGCAGAACACTCATTTCTATGGTGATATTTTATGCAACACATGGTACACCATACATTCTCGTGCACCACCTTAGCCTTCACCATATGTTGTAGTTTCATAGTGAGGTTCACAAGATGAAATTATACTTGTTCTAGGCTTGTCGATGTCTCACCACCTCCTAGTGTAGATTCTAAGTGCATTGCAATTTATATGACCTTTTCATGGGTCATTACCTCCAGTTAGGTGAGCGACACTCAAATATGTGGTAGGAGTCCGACAATAAAACACTATCTATGTTGGACATATCATATCTAAAACATTAGTCTATACTCCAACAAAATATTGAAATGTTGGTCATAATCCCACATGCTTTCTCCAAATTGTTTCTTGACCTCATTGATCTCAGTTATACATTGTGATTCCAACTTTGGTTTTTGGAATTCTCTGAGGAGATCTCTCTTTATTTCTGTAAGGAACCTTTCTTGTCTCACCGAAACAATAACATTGTACTTCATGTACCATGTTAGAGCTCTATCTATGAATGTGGTTTCTAGCTGCGCGATCTCAGATGCCTTGTTTGTGACTCTTTTCATAGAGCATATAGCTTCACACATGAACCAATGTTTTTATGCATCGTCTCTTCTCGTCCCATGAAATACGAGAATCCTAAGGGTTGAATCATGGTTCACCATACTTGATTTAGAATTGTGTCTTCCAGAATGACTACTACTTGATGGCACTAATACTAAGGATATTTCTTGTGAAGTGTCATTGGCATTGGCTTCTACTTCACTCATATATTATCCTTCCCTTTTGTTTATGCTTTCTTCTTCTACTTCTCTCACCTCTGCACTTTCTTCAGTTCTTTTTTCTTGATGAGAAATGCACAAGGGGGGTAGTTCAAAGAGGAGGTTCCTCCATACTCTTTCATATTATTTGGTGATGGATCCAAAAGAGCTCCCTATCTCTATCCAAGTAAGATTCCTCATAATCGCCAAGGTATCTTCTCCTTGGAGAGATCCATCACTATCTTATGCTATTTTGGCACTACTTCTCTATGCCCCATCTTCCTTTGATGTGATTGCATCTCTTACTAGATAAGGGGATTTGATCTCATTTTCTTCAATCCTGCTCCCACTACTTTTGGTATCTTCTCTTGATACCTCACTCCTAATGTTGTGTCTCTTTGACTACCTCTCTTATTATGTGCTTCTCTCTGGAACAGATCTTTCTCTCGTACATCGTTCTGGTGCAATTTCTCTTCTCTTCATATTGGATCTTACTACTCATTCGTCACCCCTTTCTTTCTTTTCTCTGCTTTTCTCTTGACTCGCCTCCTTAGCTTGACTATTCTTATGTATATATTGACTCTTTTTCTCCTCTACTCTTCTGTTTCCATTCTCTCTCACCTCATATCATTTTATTCCCCCCATATGTAAGATACCCACTTATGTAATATAAATAAAAATACAATGACATAGATTATAGTAATCAATAATCTTAACCCAAAACAAGATTACGAGGCTAAATGATTTTCAATTGTTTAGATTCTGGATAAACTTTTAAGATGTACATGTTGCATTTATTATGTGTCCATGTTCTACAATGGGTTCAATGATGCATATCATCCCCAATAATTTCAATGACCTAGGGAATTCTCCCTATCACAAAGACTGTCTATAATAAACAACCATTTTGCAATCCTGTAGGAAATTATGTATGCATTCTTCCTCCATTTTGTATGAGTTTCCAAATGCACTCCCTTCGTCACACATAGAATGTTTAAAACAATATTCCAAATGAATCTTTTATGGTCATCTATGGACATCAATATAATCCCAAATTTCCTTATAAAAGCAAATTACAAATATTGCAGATAAAATAAATGAAAACAAAGTACCCCCATTTCTATTTTCAAATGCCAAAAATTCTCTTGTGCCAAAAAATATTCACAGTGTGATCACCTCATCCTATAACTAAAAGTATAACCTCATTCAATGTGTCCAATTAACAAAGTAAATAGCAAACAAATAATACAAGACAATGTCATATAAGATTTGCACCTACATAAGTAGTAATGATGCAAGTGGCTACCCTTCAAATGATGAAATGTACAATCAGATTCAGAATATGAAGGAGTTTGAACACTCAAAAAGAGTGTGGGCACTATGTAAATCTAGATGAAAATTTCCCATGTTCCATGAGAATTAGAGGCCCATGGGGTGGATGGTACTCCAATTTTTCTAGATATGGATTTGGATCCTTACGATAAAAAATTTAATAACAACTTCAATAAGTTTGGTTGATCATGAGTTTCCTTGATGGTACATTGAGGAAAAATTCTTCCACATCTAGTTAATTTTTAATAAATAAAAAACAATTGCTTTGAATTCTCTGTTGAATTTTTAGTCCATGCAAAACTAAATCTTTCTCTTATAGAATTGATTGATGATAGATTTCCTATATTTAGAGAATATTTATAAACATCTATTTGTAGTGATTTTTCAATGGTTAGGATCAACATATTATCCTACCAATAAGAGCATTATATTTGTATTTAAACACAAATTAGGCATCATTGGATTGTACATTTAAGGTGTCTTGTGTAATACCCCTAGGCCAAACCCCAATTGTACATATAAATGTAAATGAACACATAAGCTGGTGATCCAGGACATTTTGGACCAGAGTGCCTTTGTGTATATGTATTTTGAGGCCAAAGTGATTGTGTGGTTATTAGGTTGGAGAGCCAGATGCTAAAATGGTCAGTGAACCATCATTGTAATATGTAATCACACACAAATATTAATGAAAACACATCACTGCTACAGACCAACCATGTAGAAGAGTATGGGGGGCATAAACTCCACTAGATAGGGAAAGGGGGGATAAACGTTTAGGAAAAGGGGCTAATCTAGGGGAGCTTAAGCCCAAAGGAATATTATATTAATATTCCTTAAATTATAAAGTATGGATATTTATTTTATCCTAAATTCTAAGGATGGGGACAAGTGGGGGTCAAGTGGCCCCAAGGTAGTTCCCAACATGACAAGTGTCAAGTTGGGAACACGCATAGATATAATTTGGACTTAGTTCATTTTCCTATCATTTTATCATCATTCCTTCACTAACTCAGCTATCATCTATACCCTACTGTTACTATCAACTGTACCTAGGAATATTTGGAGCAGAAGAGGCGGGTTGTCAGGCTCATGGAGTATTGAAGAAGAGGGTTTTCAGGACTGTGAAAATTCTATCCAGGTGAGATAATTTTTGGAAATTAATTCCCAAGGTGCCAAGATGCAACTACAAGGCTCTGAGAATTCATGTCTGACATGTTGTTGTAGCCCCAGACAGGAAGTGGGACAACCGAAGGACTATTGAGAAGAGAAGGGGAATACTTCCTGGGGTGGGACAAACAAGAGGAGAGTGAGGGAGTGTAGGATGTTAGCCTTAGTTGGAACCTGATTATGAACTTTATGATGTGTGACCTTAGCCTAGGTTAGGATTCCCTTTCCTAAGTGGAGTTTAAGCCCCAGCTTGAGGGTGACCCACTACTGAGAGTTATGAGTAGTGTGGTCTAAGGCTGGGATGAACGTGGAAAGTCTGCACGCAGTTGGTGTTCTTTTTATCAAAGATAAGTGTAAATTGTGTGTTAATTTATGTGTTGTGTTAATATTTATGCATTTATTTTCATGGGTTTTTTCCTGTGTAAGATGCATGTATATTTTTGTTATTATTCTGTATGAATTTGTGCATTTGCAGAGTATTTTTATGTATTAAATTAGTATCAGAGTTCATAATTTTGATGTGGCATTTCCCAACAGGGAGTTAGGGATGTTACAATGTGGTATCAAAGACCATTTTTCAACATTGAGCCTGCATGGGCCATTTTGTAGAGCGCATAAGTGAAATTATAGATTTTGCAAGCAAACTGTTTGACACAATGTTAGGAAGAGTACGTCTGCAAAATGTTTGACAAAATTATTCTACTGAAATCGGAGGATATTTCATTGGTTTTGGAAAATTGAGCCCAGGGATTAAAAACCCTATTTTAAATCTCGTATTGGGAAAATTTGGGCCTGTAATTGGCCGAATTTCGAATTTACAGTGCAACAATGGCGGAAACTGTAAAAATTTCCCATTTCATGAATAAATTGGAGCAAGATTCATACCCATGAATGTCAACCAGAGGTGCACACAATAAATTTGTTGTTGAAAAGGTTGAATTGACATTTATTTGGATGAAATTGGTTGAAATTATACATTTACAGAGCGACCATGGTGAAATTGGGCAAAAGTCCCAATTTCTTGTAGCTAATTAATGGTAAATTCAAAGCGAAAGAGTTGAATTTGAAAAACAACAGACCAATTTATATGTATAGGGATTGAATAGGCCGTATTAATATTTATTACATAGTTTCTATGACGGCCCCATAATTATTTCAAAATTGAGATTTTTGGGAATTTCGAAAAAATAGGAAATTTTGAAAAATTGCAAAATTTTGGGTATTTTTCCGTACACTGACGTTAGCGTGACGTGGGGGCCATGTTTCAATTGACGTGGAAGGTGGGTGACATGTAATTGCATGGTGGCAGTGGAAAGTGTGAGGTTGTATGAGAACTGACACCATGGGGGCGGTGTTATCCTACCCGATGGAACCTTGAGCGCAGGACACATGTCAACCTTGCATGGATTTCAGAGGGGTCAAATGAGTTAGACTAACCCAACACAGAGGGGAAAAATTGCATGGATGTGCGAAACATCCCCCAACCCCAACCTTGGTTAGGTTTTTCGTCCCCTCCCCACCGTGTTAAATTTCGGTGGGGCAGAGCGAGATAAAATGCGATGTGTGTTATCAGAATAATCGGTAGGTGCAAACACTAACATATATCCCTAGATCCACCTGGATCTAGAACAAAACAGGACAAGACATGACTCTTTCCCTAAGTTTTAATCATTGAATCTACCAATAGGAAGGAATAAGTGACATACCTTTATATCACTTCCTTAGATCTCTGTTGTTCCTGCTTCGCTCCGGCGCTCTCATGAAGTCAAGTCCAAGACAAAACAAACCAACCAAAGTGAAGATAGCGAAGTATATTCAATGTCAACTTATGCATATGATCAAGGAATTACACAATAAGTAAGAGAGACTTTATGGGAAAGGGACATGCTGTTGTATCATATTAATTGAAAGTAGAAGATACAACCTGATTGCCTTGGTGTTGCAAGATCACTTTTAGTGACCCTTGGTTCCAACACACAGACTTTCTCGATACTTGCATGAAGAAGATCCAATTCCTCTT
This sequence comes from Picea sitchensis, assembly GCA_010110895.2. Classification (NCBI taxonomy): domain Eukaryota; kingdom Viridiplantae; phylum Streptophyta; class Pinopsida; order Pinales; family Pinaceae; genus Picea; species Picea sitchensis. The sequence continues at coordinate 9,722 of SNQJ01S0074923.1, forward strand.
GATAGACCAAATAGAGCCTTTAAGCTTATGTCAAAGCAGGGTTCTTCACACAATTCTTCCACCAATTCTTCATTTAATCTTGCTTAACCTTTTCCATGAGAAACCTTTCAATATATAGGAGAAGGAGAGATGGTTACATGGATGAGGATGATCCCATAAAATCTGAGAAGTCAGTAAAATGACAACGATTGAATGCCAACCTATTTTCTAGAAGATTCCCTTCTAGAACCCTCGAGACCTCTTCTCCTTTCCAAGATTAAAAACAGGTTCGCACCCTGTGTATGGAGCAGAATACGAGAAGTTCATACGCTAAGTGTGGGTGGCCTACAAGAATGAGGCATTCTTGCACCCTAGGCCATAGGCAGCCTACGAACTCACTTTAAAAATATGTTTTTGGAAGGAGACTAGAGCCACTTTTCTCAGGAAAAAAGTCCTTGTTGGGAGCCTGAATACACCATTGTTAAGACATCACCAGAATGACCAAAATCATGTGTAACAGAATGCCCTCCAAAGTGTGAGGCCAGAATCTGTGACAGTTGAAATACTTTGTAAACTGCATGTGTGTGTCAGAAACCAGGCGTGCACCTAATCAGAAACCTCCAAACAACCAAGCAACTACAGAATATAATACCAGTTCTGAGGTAGGCATTCCCATACTCAGATCATAGATGGATGACATCATGAACGTAGGTCATGGCCACCAATCATACATTGTGGATCCATGCCGTCAAAAATACTGCATAGCCACCAGGAATACACTATGGATCTATGTGAGAAGACTCAAATTAGGATGACATAGCCACGTGACATACAAAGTGGATCTATGTGTTTGGAAATCATACATATTCCATCGCATCCTAGATAAAAAAGATGAGACCCAGGGTCTTCAATCCCATCACCTAAAAGTACAAATCTAGCCATGTGATTACATGTGCTAAATTTGAACATGGTAGAAACCACTTGATTACCGGTCATTGATGAAACCGTTAACAAGTGCGAGGGAAATCACCATTAATGTCAATGACTCCCAAGGTACACTAGTACAATCTACTGAATGTGAATAAATGAGTTGAGATTGAACATTAGATGGAATCTCCCGAACAGGGGTCAATGATAAAAACCCACTATCAAAAGTGAGGAAACCTGCCACTAAGGCATGCAAGTTCTAAGGTACCAAATAATTTCTAAGTCTTGTTTTTGGATAATGAGCTGGAGTTGATGGAACAAAACTCGTCACAGAAGGGCCTTGATGTATCCCCCATCAATGACATGAAATAAGTAACAGATTTTGAAGGTGAAATAGAGTATGAATATAGGTCGAAACAGACACAGGGAAGGCCGACACAGTAAGAATGGACAACTGCTGATGGCCAACTCAATAGCGAGTTTGGATAAACTTCTCTTGAACATATGAATGACATGACCAAGGACTTGGCATCACTGACTCAGAGATGACCCAGGATATGACCTTGTAGCAAGTTGAATGAGAGACAAATGGATTTCGCAAACTGGCTTCAAATAACAAATAGGGGGTGTCATGTTCAAGAGCGACACTTACTGCCAATAATATGAATACGAAAACACATCCCTTTCCCAAATTCCCCCCCACCATTTCTGGCGAGTACCTCTTTATTTTTACGCAAGATTGAGGAGGATAACATATGCTTGTTGATGTAAGGTCATCCTTTGGATGAGTCCCTTGAAGTATGTTTAACGAACCCTAGGAAGGAGCGGCTCGGTCCCATTACGGGTCTTTCGATGTTTGTTTAACGAGTACAAAGATAGAAAACTCGAGGGTTTTTCATGTTTTGAGAGTCTAAAAGACACTTAAAGAGAACTCTCTCAGTTCCTTTTTCGTAAAATAGTTCGACAAGACCGAAAAAGTGATAAACTATCGCCCATCGAATGTTTCGTTCAGATACTTTTACGAGCATGAACAAAGCAAGGGCGCTTGACAATCTTTTCATTTTTATGTAGTGTGAAAAGAACTTAAAGGATACTCCTTTGTGTTCATCGTTTTCATGTTACCATGATGAGTACCAAAAGACGAGAAAAGTATACTCGGTTACATTCTCATGTATTTTTTAGTGCGAGAACGAATGAAGACTGAGCTCGAAGTTTTTCGAAAAACCATAAGAATCAGTCGTACATGCGATGAAAAAAGAAAAACATCCATACCACTTCATGTGGACTTTAAAGTCGTTATATCTGCAAAAAGTCACACTCATAGGGCTATTAGGCATTAGGTTTGATGGACAGAACAATATAAAAATCAACAAAAATGGTAAAAAGTAAATAAATGTGGGTAAAAAGGACTTTTACCATATTCATTGTGATTTTGCCAAGAACTTTGCTCAAAACCCCTCTTTTTCCCCCAAATTTAGTTTCTCGATCATGGGAGGTACAAGCGACCATTTGGCGAACCGTCTCCGTCAAAGAGGTAAGATCTTTATCTTCTACCTTTTCCATGGCTTAGTTTTTTTTTTCATTGGCAATTTTCAGGATTTTGGGTTTGTTTTAGGGACAAAACTTGTTCCCGGGCATTCTCGCAGGCTAGCCATACGGGACTTGCGAGAATGCATGATTCTCATAGGAAGCCTTAAGGGAACCTATGAGAATCTCAGACTGTGCTAAAGGGGCACCTGTGAGGGATGAAAAATGAAAATTCAACTTGATTCTTGCTCAATAAAAAATATGCCAAGGTTTGAAATGAGTTGCTGACCCTTCTCTTATCATTCTTATGCAGGCATTTGACCATCATGATGCTGGAGTGGAAAGAAAGAGAGCATGAGGAGGAGGATTCCGTTTTTGGGAACTACCTGGGTACCGTTGCCACCCTCCGAGACTGTGGGCTCTTGAGATTCTTCTGGATTCCGGACATGAGGGCCCAAATCAGGTTGTTGGAGTACCTAGTTCATATGTGGGACATGGACCAGTAGTTGTTTCGCGTGGGAGTCCACACCTTGACCCCAGATATCGAGGATATCTACTTTCTGACAGGTCTATCACGGCATGGGTACCATGCTAGCTTGACCGGTAGTCGATGTTGCAGACTCCCTATGAGTGAGTATTGTCGCCAGTACTGTGTCCTAGAGGTAGAAAGAAGAAAAGGCAAGGTGGCTATTTGGGGGTTCCAAGATTTGACCCTGCAAACCATCTTGTTCACTATAGAACACATGGGCAGGAGCACAGCTCCACACATGGCTCTCTAGAGCTACTGCCAATACGCCATAGAGTGCACAAAGCCGCTAGTCTTCAACTGGTCGGATCCAATTCTCCGCAGTATGAAGAGGCAATTGACAAAATGCAGGAAGGGTGACCTGAAGCAGTTTGGGTACAGATCACTTTTAGTGTCCTTCTTTCTTGAGAGGGTCCCATTACTGAGATTACAGGTTGAGTGGGGTTTACCAACCCCACAGGATCTGAGGATGCTGAGGTGGTGCAACCTCATGGCTTGACATGTAGTTGGGCCCATCATCAAATACAATGATTCATTTTTTGACTGGTTGCGGCCACAGATGCTGATGGTTGATGACTATGCATACGTCGGATTGAAATTCCAAGGGGATCGAGATTTATCCCTACCTGAGGATTCTCAATGGGGTGACTTAGGTAATAAGTACACATTTTGTTCTTTTAAATGTTTTTGTAATTTTTATCATATAAAATGTTTTTATGTTTTTCCAAGAACTGATCAAAAAATCTCTTTTTGATGACACAGATGTGGGGCCATATCGTCCTCCAGGAACATCTCCTATTCAGCAGCGAGGAGAGGAAACTCCAGTGGCACGATGGGATGTTGAAGACTATGAGGCAATGGAGCAAAACTTGGAGGGGTTGACTACTGACATTCTAGATATGGCTATCAGGGAGATCCCTCGACGTTATCAACGCCACATTGTGGGCGTGTCAGAGTCTATTAGTCTACTACTTCATAGGGTGGCCCAAGAAGTTGTGTGTTATCATGAGCATCACCCATGACGTTACTTTGTAGAAGCTATGAGCTTCAGATTTTGAGATTTTGGTCCTTGGATAGAAACTTTTTGTAAAAGCTTTTGATCGTTATATACATATATACGGCTTCTACCGGCTTATCTTGTGTTGATACATGTGATGTGATTGGTTTATAAATGGCCCAAATGTATGTCTAATACATAGTTAGCTAATGCATCAGTTAATGTATTTAGATATCTAGGAATCTGTTGATACTCAATATAATCAAAATAACGTTCCAAGAGGTGAATTTGTAAATATACCTATAATAAAGTAGGACTTTGAATAACATAGACATTACTTAGCTGTAGTACTACTAGTTGCGAATCAAGTCATATAATTAAATGGCAGATACCGAGTGAAATAGCATCAATCAACAATTCGATGATGGTGCTACACTCTACAATATTTTTGGTTGCACGGCCGAGACACACACCTCATAGAGTGATAAGTTTGTTTGTCGGGGTGTAAATTGCCAAAGCAGCAGAAGCAAGGTTTTGAGTACTACGGCTAGCACCATCAGCGAAGCCAATGTGGGGTAGCGAAGACTCTGACATCTGGAAACCAAACACAACGTAATATAAGGGCATAAACTAGATAATGAAAAAGCATACTACAGTAACACACAATAAGTATGATACAATAAAATACAAGTACTCATGCACAGGTGACCTTAGGCATAATACTTCTTTAAGTACAACCCATTTCTAAGTTTTCTCAAAGCGATACCATTGTAGTCCACTAAATCGTAAGATACTTTCTCCAAAACTCGTTTAACGATATAAGGACCTCACCACATAGCTTCAAATTTTCCTACTCCTAACATATTTCGATCTTGTTCGTAAAGGAGAACTAGATCACGTTCAGAGAAAACACGAGGCTTGACATGTTTGTCATATTGGGCTTTGATGTGTTTCTTCTGGGTTTCTATGACTAGGGCGGCGTTGCGATGAGTTTCATCTAATCACATGAGATACAACAGATGTTCTTCTTCGACAGTAGTGTTCGAGAGGAGTTAGACGACTAGTTTTAGGGATGGTATCTCACATTCAATCGACAGGATGGCTTCTATACCATAGACTAACCGGAATGGTGTAAACCTGGTAGTAGACTTAACGGATGTCCGATAAGCCCACAATGCTGAAAACAACATCGTGTGCCAACTCATTTTGTGAATCCCTATCATTCATCGAAGCATGGTAATGAGGACTTTGTTAATTGCTTCGACTTGGTCATTGGCTGTGGGTAATAGGGTGTTGAGTTTTCATGGCGAACACCCAACTTTTCAGTGAGTTCGGACATCATGAAGTTTCTAAAGTGGCTATCATGATCGGTGATGATAGTTTGAGAAACACCAAAACGAGCTATGATGTCATTGAATATAAATAATGTTGCGGTCTTTCCGGTGTTGTCAAATGTCGGCATCGCCTCGGCCCATTTTGTAAAATAGTCTATGACTACAATACTGTATCCATGCCCCCAACCTAGTGAGTGTGACATGTCATGAAATCGATACCCCATTTCAAAAAAGGACCAACGGAGACCATAGGGTGTAGAGGAGCGGGATGTGATCGTATTTTATGGTTGTAGGTCTGGCAAGTGTGGCATTTTTAGATGACAATTATACAATTGTTAAATAAAGAAGGCCAAAAATACCCTGCTCGTAAGATCTTCTGGGCAGTAGCATACCCATACATATGACCACCATAGGCTCCATAATGACATTCATTTAATCTTTCTCGGCTTCATCAAACGTGAGGCAGCGTTGAAAAACTGAGTCAATCCCATGATGATAAAGAGTATCAAAGAGGATAATATACTGACGGGCTTGGTAGCATATTCAACGACGGTAATTACTAGACAAATTGGGCTAGAAAGTCTGGGTTTGGAGATATATGATGATATCTCCATACCAATGATCATTGGAACTAATCAGGAAAAGGGATTCATCCGGTAATGAATCGGTTGCTACATTTTCCGTCTCAGAGTAAGGAAAGTCGCATATCAACTCGGTAAACACTAAGGATTTATTCGACTTAGTGAATTCAAATTCTAAGTCAAACTCCTAGAGTATCATGATCCATTTGGAGTATATTCCCCCTAGCAGTTGACGTGTGAGAATGTGATGCATAGGGTTGCAGTTAGAAATTACCGTAGTCTTGCAAGAGAGGATATAGTGTCGGAAACGTTGAACTTGTTGGACGGATACCAAGGCCAGTTTTTCAACATGTAAATACTTGCTTTCAGTAGGCGTTAGAATTCGAATCAAGTAATAGATGACATGTTCTTCATGAGAATCATCCTCCTGGATGAGAACCATAGCAATGGTGTAATCCGAGGCTGCGAGGTAGAGGAAATAATCACGGCTGTAATCAGGTGGGAAGAGAAGCAGAGTACGTGTTAGGGACAATTTCAAAGCTTCGAAGGATTTGTTGGCGATGGTATCCCATATGAAATCAGGCCCCTTTTTGAGTAGTCATGTAAATCTAAGAGTTAGCTCAGCATAGTTCGGGATGAAATGACGAAGAAAGTTTGCTTTCCCTTGCAAAATTTGTAACTGGCGAAGCGAAAAAGGAGGAGGGAGATTGAGAATCGCCTTGACCTTTAAAGGATCTACCCTGATCCCTTGACGTGAAACAATAAAGCCTAGAAGTCGGCCGGATTCTACGCAGAAAATGCATTTGTGAGGATTCAAGCGTATATGGTAAAACCAACATCGGAGGAAAATGGATCAGAGGTGTATTGGATGATCGACACGGCGCATGGAATGAGTGGTTAAGTCATCAAGATATGGCTACACAATGTGCTTGATATCATGGAAGGCATAATACATAGCGCGCTGAAAAGTTGCGCCAATGTTTTTTAGATCGAAAGGAAGTTTCCGATAGGCAAAAGTTCGCCAAGGACAAATAAAAGCAGTTTTGTGTTGGTCCTCTGGAACAATATTGATTTGATTATATCCGGAGAAACCATTCATCAGAGAGAAGATTTCACTTCCATCAAAATCATCGACAATATGGTGGATGAAGGGGGTAGGAAAGTTGTCTTTAGGACATGCTTTGTTAATATCCCTATAATCAATGCACACGTAGATTGTGCCTTGTTTCTTGTCGATCGGGATAAGATTGGAAACCCAGTCAGTGAGAGCCACCGGGTAAATAAAGCTAGCTTTGAGAAGTTTCTTGACTTCAATCTTGATAGCGGCCGCTTTACATGGGTGGACCGGATGAAGGCGTTGTCGGATGGGTTTAGCGTCTGGGTATGTCTTAATCTCATGTATCACAATGTCAGGGTCAATACACGACATTTCTTCATAGCTCCAGGCGAAGACGTCATGAAATTATTTAAAAAGTGACTTGTCGGTGACGATTTCGTGAGGGGAACATGAAGCTCTGATATGCACATTTTTGACAATTCCAAGTTTTATGGATATGTCAAGGGGAATGGTGGGTGATATATTGCTTAATTTCCCTTCGGAAAACACATCGTGTGTAGACTTGGGAATGGTGGAAATGATGAAAATGGTTGACGGGGTCGAGATCCGTTGGTAGCTCTTGATGGTGTGTTGTTCCAAGAAGAGGATGGAATGATGATGACCATTTTCCCAGGGGGTGTCTTCCATAACAGACATAATCATCTCATCCATGGGAAAAATGATGCGAAAAGGATCTGGAGATAAATCACCAAGAGAGGGGGGTAGAAGGAGTTGCCGATTGAGGGGCTTGATAGATGGATTCGACTGGACTCAAAGGCATTTCATCACCATAACAAAGATGATCATCGGGGTTCAGTACCATCCATGGGTCATGAGACGTAGGGGTTTCTTGAATAGAGGTGGAGATCATGTTGATTGAGGCGATAGGCGGATGTGGAACATCGGGTGGTGGGATGGGGAAGGTACCCATTAACAATGAGTCTTTAAGAATACCCACACCGACGTTCTCGTATCTGGGGGGGGTTTTGGCAATGAATGGTATGTTTTCGGTACGTGCATCCGAGTTAAATAAGGATAATTGGTCGACGGTAATGACCTTTCCTTGATGAGGGAAACAGACGACACATAAAAGAGTCGACACAACTACACGCATAGAATCAATCTAGCTATGACCAAGTAGAAGGTTGTAATCAAGAGGAGCGTCAAAGACTTCCACTTCAACTTGGACCATTTTTCTTTCTAACGTAATCGGCAATGAAGGGAGGACACTGCAAGGCTTAAAACTGGAGCCATTAAAGGATTTTAATGTGTTGTGGGATTCAGTCAAAGGAGGAGAGCTGATGGCTTTCCAACAGGTAATAGACATGACACACGTCGAGGCACCCTCGTCGATAACTGTTCTACAAATGTTTTTGTCGGAGACAATAACTTGTATTTGGAATGCGAGTTGAGGGGGTAACCTTGGAATGTGATCTTCCAAGTCAAAAATTATTAAATTCGTATCCGTAGGGTCGATTCCACAGATAGCTTTCAACAGTGCCTTCCGTTGTATAGGAAAACTTTGAAGGACTTCGAGGGATGACATCGCAGATGGTGCTTGGGCCAGATATTCAACAATACTGTAGTTCTGGGCAGCACAAACATGAGGATTGAAAGCCGATTTCTGAACAACGCCCTTTAGGGGAGGGCGAAGAACTGTGTCAAGGTTTGGTCGTTTGAGATGAAGAGGATCGTTGGTAGGTGGAGTCGTGGGATATGGTTGGACCAACGAAGGAGGTATAGCATCAACCTTCTCTTTGGAGGAAGAATAATCTTTGGATAGAGTGGTAAGTGTGATGTCATTTTTCTTCGAATCACTTGTACACATTAAGACATAAGATGTATTGGAGGGGGAAGGTTGGTCATGAATGACCAATTGGGCCTGTTTTTGAGAAGGGAAGGGTTGTGACAATATGGTTGGAGTGGGTGGTTTCGTGGTCCCTTGAAGGAACTTAGTAACCTCAGATTGTCATGGACAATCCTTAGTGTAGTGATCATCACCACAAATAAGACAAGGGTATCGGGGTTTGCACTTATCCCTATCGTCAATAGGTGGTGTTTTGGTTCTCTTTGCTTGCGAATTATTTTTTTCCTCCTTATTCTTACCCTTTCCCTTTCTAGATTTGTTTTTACCAGCGGGGGTAGATTGAACAACATTTACCTTAGAAGTTTTTTTGGTGGGAGGGGTAGGAGATGGAGCATTTTGAACATTAGAAGAAATGGGTTTCGGGTTGTTGCTAGAGGTTTGGACGGAATGAGTTTGGGCATGGAAAGTTCCAATCACACCATCGACTGCATGGGAAGTAGCAGGAGTAGTTGAATTGGCGGAAGTAGAAGGACGAGGTGCGTCAGGGAGTAAGTCATAAAGAGTACCCATTTGTGAGTAAATGAAGTCAAGGTATTGAGCACGACTAATGGCCTGTTCTTCTGTGACAACTCCACCCATGGTGATGTCATGACTGATGTCATTCACAAATGATTTCGTGAACCACTCTACCAACAACTAATTGGGAAGTTCGAGTTTGATGAGATGTCGTCTCCATCGCCATTCATGAATGTGATCGGAGATATGGGTGGCTTTGGTTTGTTTGAAAGAACTCAAAATATCGGTCCCTGTTTCATAGTAGATCATTAAATGGTAGTGGTTGAGGAAATCCATAGCAAGGGTGTTGAATTCTATGAAGAAACCCCATGGTAATTCTATATACCACTTCGCGGCGGAGCCCGTGAGGGTTGGTTGAAAAAGGCGTAAATGAATAGAGTCATCCATCAAGGAGTTGGATGAGCACCAAAGGTGAAGGCAAGTTTGGTGGTTGTTGTGGAGGAAAGTAACTCATAGGGTTGTACCCTTGAATGGGGGCGTGGGGTTGAGCATTTGAGCCCCAAATAGGATTAGATGTACCTGGATAGGATTGGCCTATACCAGGGGGTATGACGGATCTAGCCGGAGGTTGTTGCCCCCTAGTCGGGTGAGGAGTATGTTGTATAAGATGATTCCAATATTGGGCCAAGGATGGAGGTATGTTTTGTCCATAGGGTGGGGTCGGTGGGGGTTTCCCTCTAATCGGGGGTTGTGTTCCAATTGGGATTTTCCCTATAACGGAGGGTTGAGTTGGGCCTCCTTGGTGAAACTTTCCACCAACAGGAATCTGGTAATTTGTTGTGAATGATGGAATGGTGCCACTAGGATCAATGCCTCTGATAGAGGATGGAAAAGGTCCTCTGAAAGGGGGAGGAGGAAGTGTTGGAATGAAACTGGGAAGATGGTGCCCAGAAGGAGTGGAACTATCAGGAATCCCGGAGGAGGTTTGCGCAGGAGCGGGAATAGAGGCATTCAATGCATGATATCCGAGTGGAAGTGTCAGGGTGACTTTGGACGAAAGCGATGTGCCAATGGGGGCTTGGCTAGCTGCGGTGATCCCGATGTGAAGACTCGTAGTATCTGTGTAATGGACCATTTGTAAAGGGAGAGTCAAGATGTGGTCATCTTGCGAAGCTTTTGTACTAGGAAAATAATAAGCAGTAGTAAAAGGTACTGTGTCTAGATTAGATGTTTCAGGTAGCACATGTGAGACAGTGATATCAAGGCCTGCTCCTAAGCCAAAGAGATTTTGTCTAAAAATGCCAGTAGTCCAAAAAGGATCTTGACCCTCAGGTTCTGGGAAAGGTCCACTCGATGATCCAGAAGATAGAACAACCAATTCTCTGAAAGAATTCACTCGCATAATATGTCTCTTAGAGTCAGGATGAAGTCGAAAGTCCTCTCGATAATTGGTAATTCGGAACTGTTCTAGAGAGTCAGTTCTTTCCACTTGTGGAGTGATAATGTCTTGGACTTCATTCTGTTGAGGAGAGCCCTCCAGTGAGTTGGTAGTCAAGGGTTGAGAACCTTCCAGATTTTCTGGGGGTAAGCATTGCATTCTACATGAACGACATGGAGGGTCAATTGTGATTGAGTTGAAAACTTACGAATAAAATTCTATGGTCAACTTGGGTAAACAAACAACATGCGATAGTAAAAATCTAGGAATCAAAACCAAGCAAACAAGACCTTATAATTCCAAAGTCACTAGTTGGTGATGAAATCCAACGTTGCAACGACGGGATGAGAAGGGGCTGGGCTAGGGTGGAAAAGTTATGTTGATGACCTACTTAATGGACTTACACCCTGGTGCAAGCTCCCACACATAATCGTGGGTATACCCTCCAAGGAGCCCGAGTGAGTTTGGCCAACGTCGATTTTAGGTACCGTGAAGACTTTCCCCTTCACAGTCACCTTGTGTAAGACCCTAAGAAGATAGGCCACTAAGGTTACCACCAACAACAATAAATCCTGGGGGAACAATCGACAGTCCAATCCACATGCAAGGCCAGGGTATCTAGCCTGAAATCATCTTGATAGGCTTCCACTCATCATTGTGGGTATACCTTCAAGTGACCCCCGTAATACATGCAATCTCTACACCAATATCAACAAAGCAGGGTGAGTAACTCTGTCAATATCAATGCAACCTTGGGTTTGAACCTTGTGTGAGAAGGGCTTCCCAGGACAGAATGTTCTAAATGGAATTTGACACTCCTTACCACAAGATGCTATTGTGTGTTTTGTGCTTTGGAGAGTGTATCTCTCTGCCTATTCCAAAGCTCTAGCCTAGCTAATATTGGTGTAATAGAGTCCTAGAAAAGAGTTACTAGTTAAATTTTTAAAGATTGTGCAATATTATTAAAGGCTGTTGTTACTCAAAGGAGACATAAATGAAACTAATGTTGTGTGAGACTCTGACCCAACAATGCATAGATAGGAATGAAAGATACCAATTTTTTGTTCGATGAATCCTATTTACAGGAGGGACAGAGGAGTTTTTTGGAACAATCTTGAACTACGATATATGATCTTCTTTGAAATGCAATATCAATGAATCGTGAACAATGCCAATTCTCTATTCGTTCTATATCAATAATTGAATGCCAATATTTTCGAATAAAAGTTGCTTTAAAAAGAAAAATGTTTTTTTTAAATTTTCAATAGAAACCACACAATAGTGGAGGAACTAAGAAAAACCAGCAACTAATGAAAAACAATATACAACAAAACCCAAACCAATCTTTCAATGAAGGCAAAAATAACAAGCAGACAAGACTAGTCTTTTCAAATGCATGAGGGCAATAACTTTCCAAGTAATGAGCAATTGAGAAAGACAATTAATCCCAACTTTTAAACCGATCACTGGCTCCCAACCAAACAAGCACTTGAATTTCAGAACCAGAGATTATATCCTTGTTAAGAAAAGGTCAAGAGATAACATTTGAGAAAAAATGAACAAGAAGAGATTTCGATTTCTGAAGACTAATCATTCACAAAATCCAAAGTCAAGAAAAAATCAATTAGTGGCCCAAGAAGTTCTTTTCAGACACACATACAAATCTAGGCATATGAGAATAAAAAAAACCTTAACCCAAAAATTGCAAATGGGTCCGTAGGCTAGCAGTGGTGTACCGTGCGAGAATGAAGCATTCTCGCAGGCTGGTCATAAGAAGAGTGCGAGAAGTTCGCACTGGACTAAACAGCAGGATACGAACTCTAGTGATTCTCGCAGGCTATAGAAGGGTGCAGTGTGAGAATGCTCGAAAATAAGCAAAATTTGGAAAAAGGACAAAAATATTGAAGGAAATTATGGACCCAAAGAGTCTATCAAGGTCTCCTCAAGACTCAGATATTGATAGAAATGATAAAATGGTAAGGTAAGAGAAAATGGTCAAGGAAAAACCACCAAAAACCACTAAAAAATGGGTTGCATCCCCAGCGGAGTCGCCAATTTTGTTATCGGACTAATCGGTAGGTGCATACATTAACAGATCTCCCTAGATCCACTTGAATCTAGAACAAAACAGGATAGGACACAACTCTTTCCCTAAGTTGTAATCATTGAATCTACTAATAGGAAGGAATAAGTGACATACCTTTATATCGCTTCCTTAGATATCTGTTGTTCCCTCTTCGCTTTGGCGCTCTTGTGAAGTCAAATCCAAGACAACACAAACCAACCAAAGTGAATATAGCGAAGTATATTCAATGTCAACTTATGCATATGATCAAGGAATTACACAATAAACTAAGGGAGAATTTATGGGAAAGGGACACGTTGTATCATATTAATTGAAAGTAGAAGATACAACCTGATTGCCTTGGTGTTGCAAGCTTCCTTTCAGTGACCTTTGGTTCCAACACACACACTTGCTGGGTACTTGCATGAAGAAGATTCAATTCCTCTTGATAGACCAAATAGAGCCTTCAAGCTTCTGTCAAAGCAGGGTTCTTCACACAATTCTTCCACCAATTCTTCATTTAATCTTGCTTAACCTTTTCCATGAGAAACCTTTCA
>SNQJ01S0074923.1:23104-59495 GCA_010110895.2 Picea sitchensis
TGCCAACTCATTTTCTAGAATATTCCCTTCTAGAACCCTCGAGACCTCTTCTCCTTTCCAAGCTTAAAAACAGGTTCACACCCTGTGTATGGACCAGACTGTGAGAAGTTTGCACCCTAAGTGTGGGTGGCCTACGAGAATGAGGCATTCTCGTGCCCTAGGCCATAGGCAGCCTACAAACTCACTTTAAAATTATGTTTTTGGAAGGAGACTAGAGCCACTTTTCTCAGGCAAAAAGTCCTTGTTGGGAGCCTGAATACACCATTGTTAAGACATCACCAGAATGACCAAAATCATGTGTAACAATGTGGATCGTCAATCCTCGTCGGTGCCCATCAAATGACAACCATTAGATTATGTCAATGTGTAACTTCATGCATGCATGGTAAATGGGTATGGGATGGGACCTTCCCATCCCCGCTACCCAATAAAATATGGCCACATGGAAGCAAAGTTGTTGGACCCGAAAGGTAAGGTGAATGCTCCGGGTAATAAAGGAGTAACAGATAAAAGAAGAAGGTGGAGGACAACAAGGCAGGGCCATAGTGTCCAGGAGCTGACATGACATCCTTCTAGAGGTGCCAGGTGGACTTGGGTGCCACGTTAGCATCCCATTTAACTTAAGTTAAGCATATTTTAAAAATATTAATGAAAATTACTAGAAAAGTTTGGTATTTTCCAGGCGTTGAATTTGCAGGGCATTTTTGAGGCAATAAACAGTGTTTTTAGCTACTAAAAAACAATTCAACGAAGGTACAATTTTGTAGCTCAAATTAAAGAGCTTGAAAATAGATTTCTAACAATGTATACCAATCTTCAAACAAATTGAGTATGAGAGAGTTACATGTCAAAGAATAGAGGGTAAATTTTAAGACCCAGTTAACTTCCAAAGGCCATAACTTCCTGCTTAGGAATCAGATTGAGGAATAAGAGTCTTATATGGAAATATATTGAGCCATAGAACACAATAATGGAGAGAAATTATAAATATGGGCACATAAACTACATAGTAGTGGGTGGAAGGTACCTATAGCATTCAGGGCCAAAAGTACTAATTGGCCTGAAATGTCTGCAGAATGTATTTAGCTTCCTAGAGCTCAGATGAAGGTGAAAATTGGCCAGAGTGACCTAAATATGTTTATGAAGGTACCCAATTGGGATCCTGCTGAAACTTCAAAGGAGGAGGTTAAAATATGCATAATACAATTCATATTTTCACTTGGTTGATGTGTGAACAAAATGAATTAATGAGTAATAATCAAATGACTATAACTTTATGCTCAAAACTCAGAATTGAGAAAGAAATAAGTCATTGGAAAGGTATTGGAACAAGGAGTCCATATAATCACTCAAAATTGTGAGCTGAGAAACATAATTCAAAGAAATTCAAAAAGAATAATTCTAGTAACCATGAAGGGGAAAAATTGTACCTATGTTACCAGAATGGTGTATTGTGGTTGTATGCTTGCTTTAACAAAAAAATTAGAATTGTTATCTTATATAATAAATGTGTTTCGAGCAGAGATTAAGTTTGACTATAAAACAAAGAAAATTGTCTTAGCAAAGTGGTATCTTCAAGTATGAGGAACAATGCAGGGTCAGTTCTTCAAAATGTGGAATGATTGCTTAAGGAAGCTACTGACTGAAGATGTCTATATTCAATGAGTAAGATAGAAGACTTTATATGGAACTGTAATTTGGAAAATACTTCAAGATGACAAATATGCATACCAATTGGGGATTTTGAGTAAGAGAGAGATCATCTATGTTTCATGATAAATCATGAGAAATGGATATGCATGAAGCTGAGACCATGGAAGTGTAGAGAGATGACTTTTTATAATAGGTGAGAAGGTTGAAATTTGGTTAAATATAAGCATAGGTACACAAGGAAAGGGTTCTATCACAAGAATCTCTCACAAGATAATCAAAGGTCAAGACTGAAGAATGTTAAGGTATGAGTCTAAGTGCAACCATGAAGGCTTGGGAATCCACTACAAGAAATCCACTCATACAAATCAAGGTGCTCAATGGAATCAAGGTGAAAAGAATATTATTTAAGTGGAGAAAATATTGAAATATTATCCACTCTAACACAAGCCAATGTTAAGGTATAAAGGTACATTGTAGGAAGATTTGTTCTATGCAGATTGATATACCAGTATGCTAGTATTATGATAAAGGAAGACATAATGCATACATGGAAATAAGATGTAAGATTTTTGAGGATCAGACCTACAGTTTTGGAGATAGCACCTCCATGATTGTTTTCAAAGTAGTGCAGTGGAAGCATGCTTGTATATATAATATGTATAAAGAAGTGCCAATAGATGCATAAGAAATGCATCATTTCAGATTGGTTCTAGAGGTATATAGCCATACTTATGGGGAAGGCATTACATAAATATCCTATCATTCCAAAATTTGAAAAAGTTCATGAGTAACTCAAAGATAGTGGAAAAGGATACCACTAGGTGGATTCCAAGTTAGTTGAGTCTATTGTAGCACTCAAGAACTATGAAAAAAATGAAGAGGAATGTTGAGTACATTCCAAAGGTGTTGAGTGCATTGCCAAGGTACAATGGGAAGAAAAGTCAAAGGGACTCAGACATGGAGGTGATTTCCTAAAGGGATATTAATGAGGAACCATGAAGAAGAAAATAATTCTATGCTTGGTATATAATGCAAAAGAGATGGTACCTAAAAATAATCCATCTCAAGAGGAAAATATCCATGGGTGACATTCCAGGGGTTGGAAGTATCACTGAAAAGTACGATGACAATTAAAAGTAGTGATAATTACTTCCAGTTAATTCTAGACAGTTGGAGAAAAAGAAATATGTGCATCATTATGGCATGTTGGAAATTAACTATGCAAGTCAATTTGAAATTAGATGGGCCATGAACAAAGAAAATAATGGTTGAAGCAACTGCAAGTGTTGAAGTGTTAAGGGAGGGCAAGCTGAAAATCAATTTGGTCCAGCAAGTCAATGAATGTTGAAGATACAAGGTCAATAAGAGAGAATGAGTGGTTATGTAATTTGATCACGTGGGTGTTGGATCAGAGGGATCCAGAAATTGAGGAATGCTAAAATTTAATATCAATATAGTATTTGGATGGAAATGCAAAAGTAGCCAAAAGTGATTGGGTTGGAAAGGTACTCAAGACAGAACCAATCATGTACAATGATACATCAAATTTATTTAATAGAAGATCTGAAAGTATGTATTTTATGAATTTATTGATCCATATGGATGTTGGTGGCCTCCCACCTATTCCATCTAACTCATTTTGGCAGTTTTCCAGTTTGGCATTTTTTTTTCTAGTTTTTGGGTCCCAAACTTCTGAGGCCATTTTGAGGCCCTAAACAATGTTTTTAGGGCTCGCCACAATTATATTGCAGACAGAGCCAGATTAAGATGAGAACATGTGTAGCTCTTTGATATAACTTTCCAACGGGCTATTGTGCGCCTAAAACGAACATCGTATGAAAAAGTTACGACCCTGAGAAGTTGATGTACTAACTTATCCCAACGGGGCCCACATGAATTTTGATGCTTCATATCCTAGGGTTAGGTTTTTGGATGTATAGGGTTTTGACATTCCTGTTTATTGTAAAAAGGCTTGGAGAGCCTCATTTAAACCATCTTCTTATGAATGAGCACGACCGTCACATCTCTTCTCAGAGATAAACCGCCACCATTCTAGCAAGCTTGTTTCAATTTGCATTTTACAGTTCAACATATTTCCTTATTGAATAGAAGCTAGTTTTACTGTATCTCTATTATTGTTCTTTGTGTCTCTGTGTTAAGAATAATAATAATCTATATTAACTTCCTTCTACTCATAAAATCTGGTTCAATGGTATCATAACGTTCTGCTCCTTGTCGTTCTTAATGCATGTCCCCGATGAGGTCAGGGTACAAAGAATTGGGTCTTGAGCTTGTTTCTCTTGAGGAAAAAATATCTCGCACGCCCAAGAAACCTCTTATAGTGGGCAAAAATAAAGACGATGGGACAATATATCCTTTCAAAATGTTGCTCAAGGAGTCCATCACACAACATAGGAACGAGATGATGGATATTTTTGCGCAAATCCTTCGACAACTACCAATAGGCGACACATCTTCCTCAAGCGGAGGCGTTGCCCCCTATAAGGTACAAATCAACTTTGATATTCCTATATTTGAAGTTCAAATAGACGCAGACGTTGTAGACAAATGGTTGAATCTTCTAGAAGGGTATTTTTTTGTCCATAACTTTTTGAATAGAGAAAATATTACTTTTTCTCTCCTCAAAGTCATTCCCCATGTCAAAGATTGGTGGGAGACTTTCTGTGATAAAATGGAAACAGAGGAACCCACATTACTCACAGTCGCAGTCACCTGGGATTCCTTCAAGGATGCTATTAAGGAACAATTCTACCCTTTCAAAAGTTATGATGGACTGTATACAAAATGTATCACACTGCATCATGAAAGAGACCAAGATGTGCCAGAGTTCACAAATATCTTCCATACCTTGCATACCAAGCTGGGTATCAAAGATTTTGAGTGACATATGGTGATCAAGTGTTACAGTGGTATGCATAGATACATCCAAGCCAAAATGTAGTTTCTATACATCTCGTCCTTGGGTGTGGCCTATCGATATGTCATCAAAATCAAGCAGAATCTTAAACAAAAGAAGCAGAAATTTGGGCCTAGGAACCCCACCAAGAAAAACTAGGGAAAGGAAAGCCCCAACCCACAAAACAAAGGACAAAGAAAATATGGACAGCCTCAGGACAACCAATCTAAGTTGCAAGCAAGGAGGGACACTGGAAAGATGAAGAAAGATACTGGGAAGTGGTGCGACTTCCATAAGAGCCCCTGGCATAACACTGTTGATTTTGCTCAAATGAATCACTGGTAGTTGAGGTGAAATCCTATGAATTAGATGCGAGGTCTGAATCAGAGTCAGAACCAGAAAGGGGGAGATTCATCATTGACACAAAACCTAACACCATCGTTTCCACCACCAAGATCCATCTTAGTGAACTAGATGAGTCAGAGGAAGGTGAGCACCTCTTTCATTCACAGATGTGGGTGAAAGGCACCCCGCTGCACTTCATCGTTGATAGTGGTAGTCAAAATAACCTCATCTCAGTAAAGGTCATCAAGCAGCTAGCCCTGACGACAACACTGCACCCACAACTCTACACCATTGGATGGCTCTGCCAAGGAAGTGATCTTCGTGTCATCCAATAGTGTCTCTTATCGTACGAAATCAAGCCTTTTAAATATGAGGTATTGTGTGACATTGCTCCTCTTGAATTTTTTGATGTTCTTTGGGACAACCTTATTTATGGAAACATCATGCTATATATGAGTCTAATCCTCACAGTGTTATTATTACCTTGAACAAAAAATTGTACAAGATACTTGAGGCTATCCCAACTAGTGTTATTTCCTTGATCTATGCCAAGCAATGTAGGAAGGTCATCTCTCAAACCAGGAAGTTTTTCTTCTTCATGATTCTCTCTCAGAGCGAGCGAAATATTGTAGCCACATCGAGGGCCTCCGTGGCTGACCTCTCCACATATCAGAAGAAAGTGGATAAGGTCATGAAATAATACCAAGATATCTTCTCCTCACTTACTGGGGTACCTATGCACTGTCAGGTCAATAATCACATTGATCTAACCCCTGATGCACCGATACCCAATGGGCCAATCTATCGTTGCTCTCTGTTAGAGAATCAGGATATCAAGCAAAAAATATAAGAACTGCTCCACAAGAGGAACATTCATCCCATCTCATCACCATGTGGGAGCCCAATCATGCTGGTGTAGAAGAAAGACAGGCTTGGAGACTCTTCATTGATTACCGGGCCCTAAATAAAATCACAGTCAGGAACCGATACCTAATTCCACCAATCAACGATCTCCTTGATCATCTTAAGGGGGGGAAATACTTCAATAAGATTGATCTGAAGTTTGGCTACCACCAAGTCACAATAGAGAAGACACATGTATGGAAGACTGCCTTCAAGTCGAAAGAAGGTATTTTTTAATGGCTAGTCACACCCTTTTGTTTGAAAAATACTCCAACAAATTTCATGAGGATGATGGATGATATCCTACGACCATTCACCAATAATTTTTTCATGGTGTATATGGATGACATCCTCATCTACAACAAGACATGGGAGAAACACTTGCAGCATATTCAACAGGTTTTTCACACCCTACGACAACACAATCTATATGCCAACTTGGAAAAATGCTCCTTCAAAATGGACAAGGTCCAGTACCTAGGCTACATCATGGATCAACATGGTGTGCATGTGGACCCAATGAAAATCTAGGTCATCCGTGATTGACCAAGACCAACCACACTCACTGAGCTTCAAAGATTCTTAGGCCTTGCCAATTTCTATCGCAGGTTCATGTTGAGATTCTCCCATATTACATGGGCCCTCAACCAAGTAACTAGGGGTGGTGGTAAGGAAACAATTGTGTGGGGTTTTCCCCAACAACAAGCATTCGATGATTTGAAAAAACGTGTTAAGAACCAAATATCAATATAGCATAGAAAAACCTCAGAAAAAGTACTCAACGCCTTGAAAAAGAGATAATTTCAGATAATAAGCCTCTTTGAGGGGGAAACCTTGTTTTACCCCACTTAAATGTTCAATTACAAGATGATTCAAAATGAAAATTTCTCCTTGGTATATATAGGAGACTAGGAGGTATAATTACAACTAATGGCCTAAAGCCGACATAAATAAAATAACATTACTAATATAATATGCCCCAATTAAGGGGTAATGTGTTAAGTACCTAAACCAGATCTGTAATATACTTCATAAATATGAGAATAAACTATAAACTATTCACCATAACATCAACACAAAATAGAAAAGCCACATGAGGTGGGGAGTAACACCATATATTAATCCTTATGGAAGGATAAAGCTCCTCAAGCAATCCTTGCTTGTACAATCATATTCTTTTTCACTATGTTTCATTACGTTGCCTACACTTCTTTATATAGCTCTCCCTATCTCCTAGGAACCTTCTAGGAAGCCTTCTCATTTATTACATCCAACTACCATAGTGAGCCTTTATTAATATAGTGGATCTAGTCCACCTTACGTTGAATGAACACATTCTCATATATTAAATGACTTCCATTAATAACACATAACTACATTCCCATTGGGTACCTCCATAGGTACTCCATATTACCTCCCTAGGTATACTACATTCTACATCCCCTTGACATGTTTCATCCTCTAAAATACAGAGAAGAAACCATACAACTATGACGGCTAAACAATGTAATGGCCCGGTACCAAGTGCGACCATCCATGCATCCCAATGGAAGTCAAACCTGATGTCTATCTGCTACCTTTCCACCATTATCTTTATCTGCATCATGTTGGGGTTGCCATGGGATTGTTTTTGTAACTTGATCTCTTCCCGTAGTGTCGGTGGTCCTCCATGCACCTCTTGATGGGTTTCACAATACGGTGCCCTCTTGGTGCATAAATGTGTTGATTCATGCCCTTGCCTTGATGACTTTGCATCTCTATATGATGTATGGATGTGATATATACCAACAAGCGTAGGAATTTTTTTCTTTTTCTTCAAATGCTAACACTTTGTGCTTTTGATTCAGCCTGACCTCCTTAACTTCTGATTATGTCCTTCTTGTAGATTTGCTTCATCTCCTTCTATAGACTACCTATACACGGATTCAACTTCAAACTAGGCAATAACTTCTTTGCTATCTTCCATGGGTCCATGTTTCTTAATAAGAGACACATCCCGCAATGTAATTTTCTTTTTCTTGTACCTGGCTTCTAAAACTTCTTTGCACATTAATATTAATGGTACTTGTGATTATCCAAGGATATCCCAAAGACAATATCCACTTCATCCCATATCCATAGCATAAAATCTAAATGCAACATATTTAATCCATGGTAATCTTCAAATATTTAAAAATTTGAACATTTTCACCCTCAACATATGTGCTTTGAATATTCTTTATTGGAACTTGCAATCTATTAACCAACTAAACATTGATAAAAATTATGCATTACGCTAGGGTTAATAAAACAATGATATTTTTCTTTATGAATACAAGCCATGAACCTATAATATAGATTTTCACATGAAAATAAACTCTTGGTTCTCCTTTATCATTATTTTCTCCATGATACCACTTGTCTATCAATATTTTTTCATATTCTCCATTGGAGAGTGTCATTATCTCCTTATAATCAAGTGATTTCCACCAAATGGTAGCATCACCTTACAATTTGAGAGATCTCTATAATGGAGACCAAGTATCTTTCCATGATGACTTTCTTTCTTTAATGAATGATTCAATACTAGGGCCATCAAATTTCCTTGTAAAATACATCTTTCTGAAAACCCCAAAAATAGAACAATAAGTTAAATGAGAAAATGTGACGTTTACGGAAAACCACAATGGCGTTAAAATGATCACAACTTCACTTCTGGGACTCTGTTTGGCTGATTTTTTTTGAAATTGGGGTTGAAATTGTGAGAGGAACTTAGATCTGCTTGTAATTTATTTGGGCAAATTCATCCTCCATATACTACATAAATAAAAACAAATCACTGGCTGATTGTGGAAAAATCCTGAAAATTTGCAGTTTTAAAACTTCAATATCTTGAATTCTCGGACTTCGTTTCAGACGAATGTTTTTTTTTAACTTGGGTGTTTTTCTAAATCATATCTACAATCCTTTTTTGCAAATTTTTCATATAAATATAAAAACGAGAATATCCGCAGCCTCTTTTTCTCTTAGAAAAAATAATGCACCAAAAATAAAAATATTTGTCCACAATATCGCCAAGAAATTGCTTTGATACCACTTGTTAAGTACTAAACTAAGATCACAACAAAAATATAATTCATAAATAACCAAGAATAAACCATAAATATTCACCATAACATAGACACAAGAAAACCCTTGAGGTAGGGTAACACCATATATTAATCCTTATGGAAGGATAAAAACTCCTCAAACAATCCTTGTACAATCTAATATTCTTCACTATGTTTCATTACATTGCCTGACTTCTTTATATAGCTCTCCTATCTCCTAGGAACCTTCTAGAGAACCTTCTCACATTTATTACATCCAACTACCATAGTGAGCATTTAGTAATATAGTGGATCTAGTCCACCTTGCATTGAATGACCACATTCTCATATATTAAAATGACTTCCATTAATAACACATGGCTTACATTCCAGTGTTGCCTCACTAGGTACCCTATATTAGCTCCCTAGGTATACTACATAATGAGCCAATATTGGGGCTTAGCATGCCCCTCCCATTGAAGATAAGTGTTGTTTTATGTCGGCTTGAGTAACTCTAGATGCTTTCGTATAAAGACTCATCTTCCCAAGTGGAATCTTCAACCGATAGTTTCATCCATTTAATGAGATAATCTAAAGTGGATCTATTCCTCAGCTAGAGAATTCTTGTGTGAGTGATATTTCAGGCTCCGATATGATTTTTTCCTTCCTTGCCAAGTTTTGGCAATATCGTTTGAACTAGGATCTTGTCACCTGTATGCTAAGCATGAAACATGGAAAGCTGGGTGTATTCGTGAAGATGCGGAGCAACTCAATTTGTATTCCATAGTACCAAACTTTTGCAACATATAGGGCCATGTGCTGGTGATAATTTATTATCCTTCTTGGCTTGCTTGAGGGGACATCTGTTTGTATGGTTGTGATCTTAAAACACCCCAATCCCTACTTCAAAACTTCTTTCCACTACAATGTTGATCATTTTGTTTTTCATCGCGATTATATTGCTTAAGTAATTTACGTTGTCTTTTAAGATTTGGAAATTTGTTGTTGATTCTCAATGTGATCTTCCTTTGCTTGAACCTTAGATTTTCTTTTTAGAAGAAGTGATGGAAGGAGGTGATATCCATAAAAAGTGCCATAAATGGTGTCATTTTTGTGCAGTATGAAGAAATTTTTATACCACCATTCTTAGGGTAACCATTTGAACTATTGTGTTTGTTTATAGAGATAAAGCAACGAAGGTAACCTTCAAGACATTTTTTCACTATCTAGGTTTTCCATCTATTGAGGATGATAGGATGAGCTATAGACCAATTGAGTCCCTAAACAAGAAAATAATTATGTCCAAAAATGTCCGATTGAATATGGGATCTCTATCACTTACAATAATCTTTGGGCTACCAAATGTAACTTTTGAGCTGTCTCCATGAATGCAATGGAAGTTGTACTGTTTGAAGGGATGAAGAGTGCACAAAAGTGTGCATAAATGCTTAGTCAGGTCTATCCAACAATCTGTGATGACACTCTTTCCTTAGGACTTTGGTAACCTTGTGATGAAATCCCATGGAAACTTCCTCCCAATGCTGACTTGGGATGGATAATGGTTAGCGTAAAAGACCTAGGAGTCTTAATTGTTTCCTATTTTGGAAAACCAAACAATTCTACAAACCTTTGAACTTGTCGGTTTAAAGGCCATCCCCAAAAAATCCTTCTTGAATCTATGGTAGGTTTCAAAAATCACGAGTGCTGCCCTCCCTCTTAGGGGGAGTGTGCATTTCAATGGTACCTTTGTTTGAGTTGGGAGTTCTTACATAAATATAAGATGCTTTGTACTAGTGAATCATTTTCCATGTAAATGTATCGATGCACTGGAATCTGCTTTGCAACCTTTGAATGAGTCCACACTTTTTTAGTCATTCTTCCATTCATCCCTTGCTTCCTATTATCCAATCCAGTTGGATGATAGAGATAGAACAAAGAAGGCCTCAACATCTTCATCCTTTCTTGAGGAGGTGCATCACCCTGTTATTTTCTTCCCCTTTTTATAGATGATTTCAAAATCATAGCCAATATCTTGGTTACTTATTTTTGTTCTTAGAAGATAATCTTTGTTCAAGAAATATTTAAGACTATCATGATCTGTTTGACCTCGATATACCTACCTATTAGGTAGGGATGCCATTTTCTTCAATGCATGTAGTATTTCAATGTTTCTTTCTCATAAATGGGTTTGTGTAGAATCCCTTTCCCTTGAGTGAGGTCGACTTTCAAAGTGGGGGCCTTCCCTTCTTGCATTAGGACAACACCAATTCTATTTCTCGAGGCATCACATTCCATAATAAGGTTTTTGTGAAGTCTAGGTGATTAGGAAACAAGACTTTACACATCACCTCTTTAAGTTGTTCAAAATCTTTAGTTGCCCTGGAGTCCATGAAAATTAAATAATTTCAGTTCAGGTATGATTCCAAAACCCTATCTTCTATAAGTTGTATCTATGAAAGTATAAGGCCTCAGAGAAATTTTGGAATTTTAACCCAACTTACCTTGATCCATGTACTAAATACACTCCAAGACGTTCATACGAGGACATTGTATAGATTTACTAGAGAAGTCTTTGTTCCAAGAAATATTTAAGACTATCATGATCTGTTTTGACCTCGAAATGCCTACCTATTAGGTAGGGATGCCATTTCTTCAATGCATGTAGTATTTCCATCATTTCTTTCTCATAAATGGGTTTGTGTAAGTCCTTTCCCTTGAGTGGTCGACTTTCAAAAGTCAGGGGCCTTCCTTCTTGCATTAGGACAACACCAATTCTATTTCTCGAGGCATCACATTCCATAATAAAGGTTTTTGTGAAGTCTAGAGTGGTCAAGACAGGAGCTTTACACATCACCTCTTTAAGTTGTTCAAAATCTTTAGTTGCCTCTGGAGTCCATGAAAATTCAGCAATGACTCAGTTCAGGATGATTCCAGAACCCTATGTTGTACAAGTTGTATCTATGAAAGTATAAGGCCTCAAGAGCTGAATTTTTAACCCAACTTACCTTGATCCATCGAATAAATATCCTCCAAGACGTTCCTTCTGAGACATTGTATAAAACAATTTATAGAGAAAGTTCCAAGGTGTCTCATATGTAGCAGCGAAACCCCAAGACCTTGAGCTCTGAAATCATATGTTAAGAACCAAATATTTCCTTATTAAATAGAAGCCAATTTTAATGTATCTCTGTTATTTTTCTTTGTGTCTCTGTGTTAAGAATAATAATAATCTGTATTCATTTCGTTTTTCTCATAAAATCCAGATCATTTATGTTGCATATCTACTGAAGGGAATTTAGGTAAGAATTCCCTCAGCCAGAGTTTATTTTACAAAATTCTATTATTGTATTAGTTGAATGCATTAATGGAAATAAGATACCACTAAGTGTGGTAAAGGATGGAGGCCAATGGTAATTATACAAGATGTTATCTTTTGACTTCATACAACTGACATAGTAGAGCGTCATGATATATTGGTTATGAGGTAATAACAAAAGTAATAAAAGGGTATGAACCTGCTATATGAATAAATGGCAACAAGCTAGTCATGTATGAGACTGTGACATGGTTAGTTATGGAAAGGCTATGTGCCAAAAAAATATCCACTGACCTTCTTACTACTAAATAATGTTTGTATTGTAACCTTTTTTCTAACACTAATGAACACCACATAATTATATTCTTGGTGTATTGATCAGGTCGAAAAGGAAGGCATTCAAATAGTTGAGCAAGAAATAGAAGTGTATGGAGAATGTGTTGAGGCATTGGCCAGACTTTCCCATTACCAATGGTGATATACATGACTTAGGTATAGAGAATTATGAATCCAATACACGAGTGCATTGAATAATAGGCATGAATAATCATGAAAATGTATAAGTGGTAGAGTTACACTTATCCATGATAAAATTGTTATGCTTGAATCCATTTGTGGAATGAATTTTTGTGAATGCATGTATATATGATATTAATGAGAAATGATTATGCTAACAACTGAAATGATGTAATTATTACTAACTCATGAGGTTGAGAACATTTCAAGAGCTGTTAGATAATGCAACAAGGGAATTGCAAGTTAAAGTAGTCACAAGAAAGCTTTGTCAGAGGAACAAAGTAAAACCTTGGTTGTTGATAATATATACATAGAGAATGATAATTTCATTCTAGTTAATAAATAGATTGTTAGTTATGGCAAAATTGCAGGAAAAGTAGTCTCCAATATGGTGTTGCAGAAGGCCATAATAAAGATTGATTGATTGTTGTTGCAACAACAAAGAAAATTATGAGATAGATTTTCATATTTTGAGAACAAGTTGAATTTCCTTATGAAACAAATTTGAATTTCTAAATGAAATTTTTATAATATTGTCTCATAATGACTGTATTTGCATGATACAGACGAGATAATATTTATTGAAGCTGGCATGCCAAGGAAGAAAAACTGTCGATGGAGACATTGGAGCCCTTTACATGTAGAACCTTGGTGGGTTTTGGTAACAATCTAGTGCTCTCCTTATGTGTGAAATCCTTGACAAGATGGATTGTTGAGGGACTGTTCAACAATGAAAGGATTCCTGAGCCTGGAAGGGTGAGTGAAGCAAGGAAGAGGTAGCTCAAGAATGTTATAATGAGCTGATTTATTTCTTGAGGCAACTTTGTGTAATAGAACAAAGATCTTTGAGCTGAAGTATGAAGACATGAATCAGGTTCTTGAAAAGAAGAACACTAGAAGGATAACAAACTTCAATAGCAAATGCATGGAGATTTTTGAAGAATTTTGATTGTACATGTCTATAATTCACTGAGAACAATGCATAAATAAGGGGGAGGGGAATGCAATACCCATAGTCCAAACCCCAATTGTACATATAAATGTAAAATAACACATAGGCTAGTGACCCACACCATTTTGGGCCATAGTTCCTTTGTGTATATGTATTTTGAGGCTAGAGTTCTTGTCTGGTTATTAGGCTGGAGAGAAAGATGCTAAAATGGCCAGTGAGACATCATTGAAATATGTAATCACACACAAATATTAATGAAAACACATCATTGCTGCAGACCAACCATGTAAAAGAGTATGGTGGGATAAACTACACTGGATAGGGAAAGGGGGATAAAATTTTAGGAAAAGGGGCTAAGCTAGGGGATCTTAAGCCCAAAGGAATATTGTATTAATATTCCTTAAAGTATAAAGTATGGATATTTATTTTATCCTAAATTCTAAGGATGGGGACAATTGGGGGTCAAGTGGGCCCAAGGTAGTTCCCAACATGACAAGTGTCAAGTTGGGAACATGAATACATATAGTTTGGAATTAGTTCATTTTCCTATCATTCTATCATCATTCCTTCACTCACTCAAATATCATCTATACCCTATTGTTACTATCACCTGTACCTAGGAATATTTGGAGCAGAAGAGGCGGGTTGTCAGGTTCATGGACTATTGAAGATGCAGGTTTTCAGGCCCGTGAGCATTCTCTCTAGGTGAGATAATTGCTGGGAATTAATTCCAAAGGTGCCAAGATGCAACTACTGGGCTCTGAGACTTACTGGTCATCCTGTTGTTAAATCCCCAGAAGGGAAGTGGGGCAGCCGAAGGTCTATTGAGTAGATAAGCGACACACTTTCTGGGGTGGGATAGGCATGTGGGGAATGAGGGAATGTAGACTGTTAGCTTAAGTTGGAACCTGAGTATGAGTTTTATGTTGTTTGGGAGACCTTAGCCTAGGTTAGGATTCCCTTTCCTAGGTGGAGTTTAAGCCCCAGCCTGAGGGTGACCCACTGCTAAAAGTTATTTGCAGTGTGGTATAAGGTTGGGAGGAGCATGGAAATTATGTACGAAATTGGTGTTATTTTAATAAAATATAAGTGTCAATTGTGTATTAATTTATGTATTGTGTTAACATTTGTGCATTTATTTTCATGTGTTTTTCATGTGTAAGATGCATGTATATTTATGTTATTATTTTGTATGAATATGTGCATTTGCAGAGTATTTTTATGAACTAAATTAGTATTAGAGTTCATAATATTAAGTGGCATAGCCCAGTTGATGGATGTGGATGCTACATATTGTACATAGGAAAGTTGTTAATTATTATAATTGAACATGCCATACCTAAAACAAAAATGAAAGAAAGACCAACAATGCATATATCTGGCCCATACTTGCCATAGACTCTCTTTAGTTTATTTTTATTTTTTAATTGTAAATCAAACATATATTTATAACTTTTATGTTCTTACTTGAACTCAAACTCCTTTTAAGGTGTTACTCATCTCGTCACTAAATGAGGTCCAGATCCCTTTGCATGAAGTACCCAACAGTAAGTTACATATTTCTCACTATAAAAAAGAACAACAACAAAATTCGAGAGAGAATTACAGATGATAGCATCCCATCATCATTAGTCTCTACAAAAAAATGGAGACAACCATTGATACCATATGGAAACCAAACAATATGAGGTGGTGGTCACTAACAAGTCACTAAAAGAGAAACCTAGAACGTTTTTCTCAATTATACATATATATTTTGCAACCTAAAAAGGAAATATCATATCCATATACAATTTCAAGCTAAGCCATTGGAGGAGACAAAGGATTTGTAAAATAAAATGCCAACATAAGCATGTTATCATACAAACACTCAGAAAATCCCATAATGCACATCAAGATTCAAAATACACATAGCACTGGAAGGTGAAATAGTTTTAGAGCCTCCAAAAATTTAAATATATATCATATATCATAAATATACAACTGATATTTCATAAGTAAAGGATGGTCACAATGGTCATATTCAATGAGAAACCATACGTAGAATTTAAGATATTGTTCAATGACTCACTCATAGAGGCCCTTGCACAAAACTTCTATGAGTTTAAAGAAATTTCAAGGATAACAATATAAGGGAAGCTTGGGGTAAGCATGGGAATTTGAGACCTTTTTTAGTGTCTAAAATTCCATTCTCAAAGTTCATATATTGAATTATCTGGAGTAACTAAATGGGATTCCTCTAGTTCCCAATACATGCTTGTAAACCAACATAGAAATTAGAGTTTCCACTCACAAGAAAAACCTTTCACTTGCACATATATATTTAATCTTGAAGCACCAGTACAAATGTTGCAAAGATGTACTTATTTTAGCTCTAAAAACAATAGTAATTTAACAACATTACATCAGACATTGAATGTTATAAAATTCAAACTATTTTACTTTTCAAAATTTCTGCCCTATATCATAATTATTCCTTTAGATAAAACCAGAATGCATTTTTACCATAGAAAATACTTTTTAAAATACATGCCTGCTCCATTTGGCATTACCCTACAATGGTTTCCTTCCATGTGACACTAAAATTTGTATCCATACAACAAAAATAGTATTTACTATGTCACTGGCCTAAAGTTGACAGAGAGTGTAAGGCCATCAATGTGTTACATTAAGTACATGTCACAATAACCATATCATTAAATAATTTTAAACAAAATTTCATGTAGGGCTTGGGAAAGAGTATTATGTGTTTGACAAAGGATCTATTGAATAGTTATGATTTTTTTCATTCCATAGCTGGTATCTATGTCTCTAATCGTATATAAATGCCAAAATACAAGTTACAATCATATAAAATGAACATATGGTAAGAAGTTTAATAAAACAAATTTATGCTAAAGGGTTATGGAATTTATTACCAATACCCGAATAACCAAATAACATAAGATACAAACACGAAAAATTTGTTGGAATAATTAATACAAATTGACAATGGTTCCTGTATGCAAACAAATTCTATAAAGAAATTATACATGTCCTTCTTTGTTGGGGTTTAATAAGGAAGATACCCACGCTATTTCCATAATTCGATAATAGAATTAGTTTTGGTTTCTATAAATGGTTTTTAATTAGATCAATATTTTACTACTCCAAAAAGGCGGTTTTAACTAGAAATAATTCAACTAGTTGTAAAAACAACAATCTTCTTGGAAACTAGACATAACATCTCAACAATTTTTTTTATCAACCAGAGCATATTTTTAACTTATATGTTCAAATTGCAGATCGAAAACCAACTGATCAAGCGATTTCCACCCAAACATAGGCAATCCACAGTGGATGCCACCCCCTAGCTGGTTTGTGATACCACCAGGGCGAAGAAGGGATAGTTAACTCTGAATTTTGGACTCTAATCAATGTTTTCCTCTACAAATTTCTTGATGATAGTTTAGTAATATGGAACCCACATACCTTCCCCACACAACACAATGAGTATTTCCTTATCTATCATTTAGTACCTTATAAATTACTCACTCTTGTGTTATTCAGTGTGTGAATATAAGGTCCAGACCATGACTCAAGTTTCAACATAGTTTTCCATGTTTTCTTGTCTTCTTCTCAAGGCTACAATATTCCATTCATGGATGGTTTGTCTACGATGGGTTTGGATCTCTTCCTCCCAAGTCTAACCTCTCCAAACTCTTCTCCATCACTTTTTCTAACATCCTTCCTCTCCCCATTCGAATTTTCCTCATGCATAATGGATAGAGAGTTCAAACTCAACTTCTCCTCCTAGTTCCAAGAATGTAGGGGAGACAATTTGCTAAAATTTAGGAGTTTTTTCTTAGATTGTGGAGTTGGTTTCTTCCACTCCTCTTAACTCATTTTTTCTTTGAATTTCAAAACAAAAAATGGGTGAGGGTTCAAGAGAGAATAAGATAGGTGATTTAGGCATAAACCCCCCCTTATACCCTCTTACCTTTCCCATTGTGTGGTATTATAGTCCCTATAGGCGCTCAAGCTCATCCAATCTTCATCTTCACCTTTATTAAATACAATACAAAAAGACATACAATATTCACAGTACCATGGTTTATCTGAACCATGGAATTAGTGTAGCAGGGTTATAAAGCATCCATGCAAAGTATATAAGTATTTAATTACAAATAATTCCAAGAGTAAAATTTGGGATATTACATACTCTCCCACTTGGATTAACATTATCCTCGGTGTTCTTTATTGCAACAATGTCTACATATTCATTCTTCAGATTTAGCTATATTTTCATTCTCCTCATTGTCTTAGTGAATTTCCAGTGTTTAACATTCCAATGTATGCCTATAAAAGTCATCAACATAGACATGCATATCATAGTCATCATTATGTATTTCATCAACATGAATTACAATTTGTGAATATTAAGTTCACAACTAAAGAATATATATTTATACCATAAGATAAAGGTCAATACCTATCTGTATGAATATGTATTTGATCCATATAGTATAAAAATATAACCTAGCTCACTATTTTTCTTAGACACACCCAATGCACTCATGATCCCAGGTAGTATGTTATTCATTCAAGCCTCCTCTCCCAAGAAGTCACTCACCCTCCAGGCTCAAACATCCCCTTCTCTGATAAGCATTCCTTGGGCGATCTATCTTTTTCCAAGGCTTCCTCACAATGGAAAAGTATTGAGACTTATAGAGTCTTACAATGAGCATCCTAAACTTGATCTACCATAGCATAGAACATCTCAATGTTGATCATGACATATCATAGGGATTTAGTGTCACAATGATATCCTTTTCTCCATGCTTTCTAGCTCAACAATCATCATCTATCCTTCTTAGATAGATCCATCATCACACCTTTATCATATACATAAAATTATCATGAGATATCATAATAATATCTTCAATAAGAAAAATTTTGTTTCAAAACCTATCTCATACAAAAACAAATTTCACAGAGTATAAGATTATTTTGCTCATAACGTTTGGATCTTGCATGTGGTAACATATAGTCTTCATTAATACACACCACTCCACCATATCCAAGACCATTCTACTTGCAATCTATTTAAAATTTCAATCAACCAAACAAATGTGACTATTCATGCATATAATATTTACTGCAATATTTACAACAATTCATGAAGTGATCTCAAAATATACTTCACACTAAAGAAAAAAGTTATAGCATCCACAAAGTACACAACATATTATTCAATGAAATCATAGAACTTGTAACATCAACAAATTCGACAATGTATACTCCTCAACAACTAGATACAAATATGCCCTTACAAAAACTGCAATATATCTTGCATCATGTTCATAAATAACATTTACAACAATCACATATTCATCTTCAAATTTCAAGGATGAATGCCTCTAAATATTGTTGGAAATACTAATTCATAAGCATTATCATATCTTTTTAATTCTCAAGTTCCTCTCCAAGTTTGTATTAATCAAGGCCAATGACCACACATCAATTATATGTCATGAAAATATCAAATCTCGGTTGTCAAATCTGACTCATACAAACTTCACAATGGATGGCCAAATTATGTCATAACATAATTATGGTAACGGTCAAGAGTTCAATCTCATAATAAATATTGGGATCAATAACTACACTGGATATACCAAATGCAGTTTATGAAAACTATTTCAGTCACTAAAATGACACAATAAGATTATTTCTTGCACCAATAATCCATAAATGCACTAATCACATTCCTAAAACTTATAGATGTAGTTACATCAATCATAAACACGGGGACAAGAAAAAGATATTTTATTACAAGCTTTTCATGCTCGTACTTTCTCTCAATTCTAACTCCATGCAAAAATTTTGCAACACCAGCTCCTTGCTGACAACACTCTACAACACTAGCTCTATGCAAACAACATTCTCCAACACCAACTTGCATTTGAATGTAATGATCCCAAAAGCCAAATTCTTTCTTGGAATCACTATATACTACTAATTTATTGAGTTATTAAGTGCATACAAGATTCATCAACACATGGAGATCACAATATATTCAAGATGTAGAAGCATACAAACAAAGATATGACCTTTTATTATGAGCAATGTAAGATCAATACAATGAATGGCCGATCGGCATAAACCTCGGATAGTCATTGCAAACCCAATAGATATGGTGCTACAAAATTCTTCCACTAATATAAAATAATGCCTCCAAAGGCTGAATAAGAAATGAAGATCAATACTAATGGTCTGAATACCAAACTCTCTAGATGAAGAATTCCACGCTCCAATGAGAGGTAAACCCTCAATAACTCGGCCCTCGCCAAAAATTTCCAATCACCCTAAGAAATATGCCAATTGATATATAGGGTGATGGTAAGAACAACACAAGTGACCGAATCTCCAAGATACCCTCTCTCAGTCTCCGTAGATCTGAATTTCCCTTGAATGGGGTGCCCAACTGGATGAATGAAAACCTAAATTTGGTTCTACCCTAATGAGAATTGGCCTCAAATGCTACGAAACTCTCAAGAATATGGGTCGGGTGATGGTAAGAATAGCAGGGTGCACGAGATCTCCCAAGATCCCTCTCAGTCACAGCCAGATCACAGATTTCCGGTAAGATTGGGTGCCCCAACTGGCGGATGGCCAGCTTAAACCCTAGTTGGTTTGACCCTAATGAAGGGAGGCCTCCAAATGCTCTGAAACTCTCCAAGAATATAGATGGACTGCCAGAATCCCATGGGAAGTTCCGGTTCGGATCTCAAAAGCAGTCTCCCTAGTCCCCGAGTTTCTTGAATTACAGGGCGTCCTATGAGCTCCCGAAGGCGTCCCAATCACAACGGAACAAATGTAGGAGAATGATGACAACCTCGGAAAATCCCTCAAGCCCGGTAGGGTCACGCCCACACCAAACAAAGGAAACCAAATGTGGCGGAATGGTCCTAGGCCCACAAAGGGATAAGCTAGACCGAACCTCCCTCGATAAAATGGCCCTAAGACTAGAATGGTCAATGGATGAGTCTTTCATCCTTGAGACCAATTTGTGGAACAAGGTGAGGGGATATTTCACCAGGTTGCTCCCAAGGGTTTGTATGGAAAAACCCAAATATGAATGCTCAAAGAGCAATAGAAAATGCTAATCCAAAACGAAAATGAATAATAGGTGCACTTGACCTCTTGCCATACTTTTCCTTCATTCTTTTGTTGAGTTAGGTTAACTCCGAGGTTAATCTTCTATTTTCTATTGAGTTATCTTTTACTCCTTTATCCTTTCCTTTCTTAAGTCAGCTTAAAATATAGCTTTTAACTTCTTGACTTTTCCCCTGGAGTGTGAGACTATGACCTAGTGGGGGGTGCCAGGCCACTGAGTCTCCACATCACCTCTCTCAGAGGTGGGAGCATTACATTCTCCACTTGAAATTGCTTGTCCTCAAGCAATTTCCAAATACTAACTTCTCTAACCAGTGCTCCGCTTAGAGTGGCATCCTCAATGGGTAAATCCTTCCCTGATGGATGCTCCTTGATGCTTCTGTTTCAGAGCCTCTTCTCTCGACTTCTAACACCTCCTCTGGAATCAAACAGAGTTGTCCCTCCTCATCCATGGGAGGTAATTCCTCAATAGGCTTGACATGTTGATCGAGGGATTTCTTAAGACACGAGACATGGAAGGCGTTGTGAATTTTTATAACCTGTGGAAGCTCGACTCATAAGCTACTTGCCCTATCCTCCTCTTGACTCTGTAAGGTCCAAAGAAAAATGGCTACAGTTTCTCCGCTCCACTTATTTTAATGGAAGCATGCTTGTATGGTTGCAACCTCAAATGAACTAAATCACCAACCTCAAAGATACGATCAACTCTGTGCTTATCTACTTGGACCTTTTGCTTTGGTTTCAAGCCCGCTTGTAAATGATCCTTCAATTCCGTGAGAATATCTTGGCTCTGTTGTATCAATCTTGTACCATCGGAGCCCTGCTGTCAAAAAATGAAATCTCCACAAATGATAAGGATCATAGCTATATAAATCTCTAGAGGGTGACATGCCAATGGACATGTTGGGTGGTGTTGCAACAATATTCTCCCAAATGTAACCATCACGACCATGCTACTGTTGTCCTGCTATGTAGTTTTGAGGTAACCTTCCACCCATTTGTTGACTATCTCGGTCGATACCATCCATGCGAGGGTGATAGCTAGTACTAGGAGTCAATACCATACCTACTAATCTAAGCAACTCCACACTTAAAGAGGTACTCCTTAATCTGCTTGTCCACTGTCACTTATGATGGTTTGGGTAGGCGTGTAATCTGAACAACTCTCGAAAAATAATTCAGCCACTGTCTTGCTTGAAGTCTGTGGCTATGGGAAAAATTAATTACCAAACTTCATCCAACTGTCTACCACTGCCAGCGAAAATGCAATCTTTCCCTGTGCTCCTGAGCAACCGGTGATGAAATCCATGGATATACTTTCCCCACTTGTGCTCTGGAATAGGTAGGTGAGAGAAAGGTTTGCGTGGAAATGCCTCAAGGAAGATGTGCTCATCCTTGTTTTCTTGGCATGTAGTGTTCTTTGACATGCTTCATCACATCTTCCTTGAAGCCTTTCCATGAAAACCTTTCTCACTGCTGTGTAATGTGTGCGATGCCCTAATGCCCACTTCTTGAGTGGGTTATGACATGCATCACGGGATCTGCTTTGAGATGATCGAGGGAACTAAAAAGATCCGACCTTTGTAATAGATGAGGTCATTTACTTGATATGAAGTTGTCATCTGTATTTTAGATCCAACAATTGACAATGGTGATCCCTTTGCATACATCCACTATCAAATTATTTCCTTCCGGTCGGCCCGACATACTAGGCATGGCAAAATGGATGGCCTTCGATGGCCACATGCATTGCCCCGCATTATTTCCTTTGCCGAATTCAATGTCAAAGTTGTAGAAACTAATATTTTTCTTACCCATTTTGTTGTCTTTCATTCAAAATCCTTACGCTCCAATAGATATTTAAGACTATTATGTAGTGCGGTGATACAAACCTTGCACCACAAATATTGCACGAATTTTGGCTAGATGCATACATGATAATAACATTTCTTTGTAAAGTAGAAATGTAAATTAAAGTAGTTCGGGACCCGGTTTTGACTTTCCTTAGGCAGAGGGTGCCTTTACGCATCAAAGCGGCCCCTATACCTTCCCCGAGGCATCACACTCCAAAGTGAAGGGTGTGACGAAATCAGGAAGAGCTAGAAAATGAAAGAGGTCATGAGAACCTCTTTCATTTTCTCCATCATGACTTGGGCCTCATCATTCCATTTGGAGGACCCATTTTTGGTCCCGGTCCCGTCAAGGGTGCGCATAGTTGGGAAAACCCTTTGACAAATTTCTATAGTATGTGCATAGCCGGGGAATCCCTCAATTACGTGAGTGTTTTCGAGCCATTCCCTAATGGTACATTGTTTCTCTCTGGTGTGCACAATGCCTTTTACCCTATGATGTGTCCCAATTAAAGCACTTACGTCATTCCAAACTCACACTTGGATTCCTTGGTATAGTGATTGTTCTTCCATGATTGAAAGGTTGGTCACAGTAATGAGAGGTGTTCCTCCTAGGTCTTGTCGTAAATGAGCAAGTCATCAAAGAATACCAACAAAGGTTTCCTCAAGGGTTGTTTGTTGAACACATGGTTCATGTAAAGGTGAAATGTGGGCACGGGGCATTGGTTAACCCAAAGGGCATCACCAAAGCTTCGTAATGGCCATAGTGACACCCTAAAGGCGTTTTTGAGATGTCCTCCTCCCTCATCTTGATTTGATGTTGGCGGTAGATCAATTTTTGTGAAATATAGCTCCATGCGATAGATCGACCAACTCATCAATCACGGGTATGGGGTGTTTGTTTTGATCGCAGCACACATTGGGCAGGAGTCAGTGCATTCTCATCATTTCCATCCTTCTTCTTCACCAGAACTCTGATGAAACAAATGGGCTTGAACAGTGATGTGTCCCATCTAAGCTCCTTGATGGCCTTCTCTATCTAATCTTTATACTTCTTTGGATGCCTATAGGGTGTGCTGATAACTATTTTAGCCCCTGTTTCTAGCTCAATGTTGTGCTCAAACCCTCTTTTTGGTGGCACACCTGGAGGAATTAGTCCAAACACTTTGCGGTGTTTGTCCGAGTTGATTCTGATCTACGGCGTAATGCACCTTTCCTCTCATCCACCCGTGTTGAGACCATTCCACTCGTTATCTGTCGATTTCCTTAGAGATGGCTTCCATCCTCTTGGTAGTGACCACTCTGGTGGGATTTTTGTCGTACTCGAGCCTGGCTTTTGTCCTCCTTCCTCCACAAAGGACATTCCATGGTCTTGTAATTTGTGGTGATGGGTCCTAAAGTCTTGAGCCGCTTGCACCCTAGGATGATGTTGGTATCGGGAAGATCCATCACATACACATCTGAACTAACTCATGCCTTCCAGAGGTGAGTTTCATACAGGTATGTATGCGTTACGAGCATGAGTGCTACCACCGCAGCCTCCACTTTGAATCCTTCAAACTCTATTGTGGGTGTGTGCCTCCTCTGATAATGCTACATCAATGAGGTGTGGGAGCTCCTCCATCAATTAGGCCGCTACTCTCTGTCCTTGTAAGACCCTCTATCTAAAGATTGTTGAACTTGGGTACCTGTGATAGATACCAGCGTAGCCTTCTCTCGGTGCCGCAGGTCTAGTTGGACCCTCCTCTTACTGGCTGCCTCCTAGCGTTTTGGCCTCCATGAACGTATGGAATGTACTCATCCTCTTCTTTAAATAAATGCAGAGTGACCTCAATGTAATGTACCTATCTCGTCCATGCATGTGTGGCAGGGGATTCCATGGCTCCTTGCGTGTGAAGAAGAGTTGCTTCCTTATCAGTTCCCTCATGGTGTTGTCATCCATTACGCCGACCCTTGTCGCAACCCTTAGGGGTCATCCTCCACTGGTTTTGGGGCCTTTGATCTCTTCCCACCAGCATTGGGGTGGTGCAGGTATAATTTTGGTTTAGCGAGAATTTTGGACCGGATCCCTTTTCTTCCAAATGGCTTCCTGTAGGGTGGTGGGCTTGAAGGCCTTAACCAACCCTTCAAGGGTTCCATCAATCCTTATGTAAAGGAAGCGTCCATGAGCACGGTTGGGGACATATCTTGCACCATCACTACCAACCTCTAGAACTCATCAGTGTATGCCTCAACCGTACATGTTTGCTTGGGTTGGGTGAGCTCGGGAAATGTAACTTCGGGGATCTCCTAGATCAAATCTATCAATGAGCCTCGGAGTGAATTCTTTATAGGATGTCGGTTGTGGCCAAGTCTGGTGAGCCCATGGTACCGCAGTCGTAGACCTTTCCATGCAAGTACATAGTGGAAAACTTTGATGGCCTCCATCTCTCTCATGGGATTAAAGGCTGCCGGGTAAGTATCAACCGCGCCCATGCTTGTCTTTGTCATGTATGTAACATCAAAGTAATGGGATCTCTATCTTCCACGCCCTTCACTCAGAGCTCAAAACTGACCATGTGGTTCATCCTAGGTTGTTTTCTGAACTTGAGTTGACAATCTTGGTCTAGGGACATCTGTCTTATAACTTTCATATCCAAGCTATAATATTCCACTGGTGCTCCTGGCTGATTGTGCCACAAAATCTTCAGCCTATTCATGTTGCTCTTGCTCATGCGTAAAATAATCTGGGCATGTATGGTGTGGGGTTAGATCTGCTACCTGAGCATTGGCCTAGCGGTTCATATGTGAACACTAGCACATATGGCCTATGATTGGATCACCTTCATGCGCCCATGGAACATGCCACCCTCAAGACTTCCAGCCGGATCTGGTGCTTTCTCCGAGGTTATATCCGATTCCTCATGGAGTTCCTCTTGGACCCTCCGACCTCACTATTCCATACATAATCAATATATTTTTTCCTGCGATGGGTTACATGCATCGGAAGGTCGATTATCTAGTTTGGTTCTTGTTCGTTACTACGTAGATTCTCATCGACTTCGTCAAGGTTTGGAGATTCGACTGTATCCCCATACATTTGGTTTCGATACTCGTATTTGTATGGGACCAATGTGCTTTCTATGCGGTTCATGTTTGTTGGAACTTACCAAATTCAACTACTAATAGAGCCAAGCCACGAGGCTCATGGTCGTCTCTCGACCCTTCTATTTCTACCTCTATTTCAACGCTTTGTTGTTTATCTTCACCTCGACCCATACCTGAAATCCCCACTTGCTTCTACATGCACCCGATCTCTCCGAGGTTTGGAGGATGAGGGCTCTGACTCTCTTGTAATGATCCCAAGCCAAATTCTTCTTGGAATCACTAACCTACTAATTTATTGAGTTATTAAGTGCATACAAGATTCATCAACACATGGAGATCCGCAGTATATTTCAGATGTGAAGCACAGAAAAGATCGTGCTTTTGTATGAGCAATGTAAGATCAATACAATAGATGGCGATCTGGCATAAACCTCAGAGATGGTCGTACAAACAATAGATGTGAGCTGCTACAAAATTCTCCGTAATACAAAATAATGCCTCCAAGGTTGAATAAGAAATGAAGATCAATACATGCAGTCCTAGAATGCAAACTCTCGGTGAAAATGCCAGCTCAATGGGGATGGAAACCCTCAATAGCTTCCGATACGCTTTGTAAAAGTGTCAATCACCCTAAAACTCACCAATAATATAGATTGGGTGATGGTAATAATAACGGTGCTGAATCTCCAAGATCCTCCTCAATCTCTGTAGATCTGGATTTCCCATTGAATGGGGTGCCCCTTTGGATGACAAACCCTAGCTAGTTTGGCCACGATGGGGAGGCCTCCAAATTCTCACGAAACTCTCCAAGAATATAGATCGGTGAGAATCCAGGTAGGGAAGTTTGGACTTCGGATCTCAGAAGATCTCTCTAGATCTGGGTTTTACTGAATCACGGGACGTTCCTTATGGCTCCAAGGCGTCCCAATCTACAGACAAATGAAGAATGATGATAACCCTCCAAAATCCTCAAGATGGTCCTTCCCCACCATGAGCCAAGCTGTCCGAATGGCCTGAGCTCGGATAAGATGGATTAGGGCTTCTCGATAAAAGCTGGCCGAGACTAGAATGGTGTGGAGGAGTCTTTCATCCCGAGACCAAGATGTGGAACAAGGCGATAGGATATTTCACCCAGCTGCGTTTCTCCCAAGGGTTTGTACAGCAAACCCCCAATGAATGCTCAAGAGCAATAGCAAATGCTAATCCAAAACCGGAATGAATAATAGGTGCACCCCAACCTCTGCCCATACTTTTCCTTCTAATTCTTTGTTGGGTTAAGTTAACTTCAAGGTTAATCTTCTATTCTTATGTTGAGTTATCTTTTTTCTTTTTCCTTTTCCTTTCTTAATTCAAATTAAAAATATAACTTTTAACTATGACTTTTCCCCCTCGATTAGCGAGACTATGACCTAGTGGGGGTGCCCATGCCATTAGTCTCCTCATCACCTCTCTAGAGGTGGGGGACATTACATCGAACATTGCCAACTTAGAAAAATTGGGAGTGTGTGAATATGATTATAAGCTAATCCAAAACCAGAATGAATAATAGGTGCACCCCAACCTCTTACTTATACTTTTCCTTCTAATTCTTTGTTGAGTTAGGTTAACTCCCAGGGTTAATCTTCTATTTTTCTGTTGAGTTATCTTTTACTCCTTTATCCTTTCCTTTCTTAATTCAAATTAAAAATATAACTTTTAACTTCTTGACTTTTCCCCCCTCAGTGTGAGACTATGACCTAGTGGGGGTGCCCATGCCATTGAGTCTCCTCATCACCTCTCTAAGAGGTGGGGGACATTACATCGAACATTGCCAACTTAGAAAAATTGGGAGTGTGTGAATATGATTATAACATAACAATTTGGCAATCATTGATCAACCACCCAAGGAGTATTTGGAAATTTTCATTCATTATCATTGTTTTTACAAGAAATACATTACTTTTGAGTAGGGAAAATCTAGTTGTTCCTCCCCTTTTTCTAAATTCCATTTAATCTTATTGAGGTCAATCCACCCAAC
Source organism: Picea sitchensis (assembly GCA_010110895.2). NCBI lineage: Eukaryota > Viridiplantae > Streptophyta > Pinopsida > Pinales > Pinaceae > Picea > Picea sitchensis. The sequence continues at coordinate 50,887 of SNQJ01S0074923.1, forward strand.
TTATGACATCACAACTCTAATGGAAAGTTTTTCTTCATGGGGACCCTTGGTGTTCTACAAATCAATTTAGAAAAGGCATTCTAGTTGTACACTCAATTCTCACAATATCTATGTACCCAAAATGATGGCTATTGTAAGAAAACACCCACATAATTCACGAGTAATCAAAATACTATATAAGATGTATATATGTCTTTGATGCTATGTGTATGGTTCCCCACCCCCCCTTTTTTTAACTATTTACCGGTTAGGTTCTTTGAATACAATGTTTCACATGCCTGAGGTCTAGTTTATCTAGAAATTACGATTTTAAAGTATAATCATAAAACTATTATATTGCATAAACATAATATACCCATAAACATAATGATGCCATCATTATTAACTTCTATCTTTCCATGTGAAAATAATTCCTGGATTAGAAGAAGTTGTACCTTTGTATGATCATTTGCATCATAAATAGTTGATTGTAATATGTTTACACCCTTATCCCCCACTTATTTTGAGGCCATTGTGCCATATACTAATACTTGAGGGTCATATTTAATTGGATCTTCTTCAGCAACATTTGATGGCTCACTATTTACTAGACTATAAGCAGTCTGGGCATAATCTTGCATTGTTTCAACAACTTCTATTTTCAAGCATAACAACACATGTTTCCATTTATCATCTGAGAAAAGAACATCAAAATTATTCATCAAACCAACAAATGTAGGCACACCAATTCCATCCAAAATTTGAATCCATTCTTTTATAAAATTTGTTAGGAGTTCAAACATTTTTCCTAGTAAATGGTTTACTGAATTATAGAACTTGACAGAAAAGGTCAACAAGTATTTGCAATGTCAATGTACATGTTTCAAAAATCCAATGAGATATTTTCAATGTTCTACATAATGATGAGAGAACATTCAATTACATACATGTAGGCAAAAGATAAAAGATGTTAAATGTCTATTACATATCTCTAGGTCTATTCTGATCCCATGCAATGGCTACCATCAAAATCCATTTTTTTGGGATCATGTCCATAACCAATATACAATCCTAGGTTATTAACAAATATAAAATTAGGGATAAAACATCAATTTCTTTGCAAGCAGTGTATCCCAAACATTATTAGAAAATATTCCATTTTTGAGATGTCTCATTTAGGCATCATTCTATCATAAACATAGTACAATGATTGGTCCATAATTGTTTGTGGGTAGGGTTTCTAGGTCTGCTGCATTGCTCTTTTCAATTCTGAAATTTATAGAATTCTGACATTTTGTATCCTTTTCCACTTTTTGTGAGGAAACTAAATAAACTAAACATTTCATTATTTTTGAGGAAGCTTTCTATCCTTTCCCAACATGAAAATGTGAAACTTCTGCTACAAGGCCAATTCATAGGTGTTGTTAATGCAATACCCCCGAACTGTATTTAAAAGAAAATTGTTGTGTCTTGGCCTTGCTCCATTCTTTATGATCCATAGAAGTGTTATATTTAGGATCCCATTTGGTTCCTTAGGACAAGTTTATATCTAAAATTTATCATAATTATGTACAATGGTCATCTCTGATTAATGGAACTCGTCTGGTTTATGAAGATGTTTAACAGTGAGAATTTAGTTCATATTGATTGTTCACTTAGCTTGAATGATTCAGTTTAGGCTTCTATCAAGTAACAAAATTCAATTTCGAATTACCCTGCTAGTTTTCTTTAGTTCCACCCTCTCCATTGCCCATATGGACTTGGCACTCGTCAACACATGAATTTTAATCATATTTTTACAAAGTTTTGTGCATAAATTATAAAATGAATTCCATATTCAAAGAATTCTCCTGTTGATCTACAATATTTCATTGTAGAGTGTGATCTTTTTTTGCTCATTTGAAGGTCTTAGTTTTCATAATTCAAGATTCCATTTCACTAATATTTCCATAGGGGCACCTCTCCTCATATTAGAAGCACTAATACAATAGTGATAGCTTCATTGCTGGTGATAGGAACACTGGATTTCAATTGTTCTCAAGTCCCTTGGGACAATTGTGAGTAATAAAATCCATACATCAAATATTTCTTATTTGTCTCACCTTGCATCATAGAAGCAGAGACAAATATTCTCAAGATCATAAAAACGAAGTAGGAACATGGTGCTAACAGGACTTCATTTTTTTCCATAAACCATACAACGATTTTATATAGACCTATAAGATTGCCATTCATTTATTTTGAGCCCATACAACCCTAAGTGTTGTAACCTCACTTTGATACCATATGTAAGATACCCACTTATGTAATATAAACAAAAATATAATGACATAGATTATAGTTATAAAGAACCTTAACCCAAAACAAGATTATGAGGCTAAATAAATTTCAATTGTTCATATTCTAGATAAAATTTTAAGATGTACATATTGCATTTATTACATTTCCAAGTTCTAGAATGGGTTCAATGATGCATATCATCCCCAATAATTGCAATGACCTTGGGAATTCTCCCTATCGTAGAGACCATCTACAATAAACAACCATTTTTTAATCCTCTAGGAAACTGTGTATGCATTCTTCCTCCATTTTGTATGAGCTACCAAATTTACTCCCTTGGTCACACATAACATGTTTAAAACAAGAGTCCAAATGACTCTTTTCTGGTCATCTATGGACATCAATATAATCCCAAATTTCCTTATAAAATCATAGTATAATATTTCATATCAAATAAAAGAAAATAGAGTACCCCCATTTCTATTTTCAGATGCCAAAAACTCTATTGTGCCAAAACATATTTACAGTATGAGAACCTCATCCTATAACTAAAAATATAACCTCATTCAAAGTGTCCAATTGACAAAGTAAATAACAAACAAATAATACAAGAAAATTCCATATAAGATTTGCACCTACATAAGTAGTAATGATGCAAGAGGATACCCTTCAAATGTTGAAATGTACAATCAGATTCAAGATACGAAGGAGTTTGAACACTAAAAAAGAGTGTGGGCATTGTATAAATATAGATGACAACTTCCCTTGTTCCATAAGAATTAGAGGCATGTGGGGTGGATGGTACTCCATTTTTTTTGGATATGGAGTTGGATACTTATGCTAAAACATTAAATACCAAATTCAATAAGTTTGGTTGATCTTGAATTTCCTTGATGGTATATTGAGGAATTTTTTTGCCACATCTAGTTACTTTTTGATAACATAAAAAACAATTGCTTTGAATTCTCTACTGAATTTTTAGTCCATGAAAAACTAAACCTTGGTCTTATAGAATTGATTGATGATATATTGCCTATATTTAGAGAAGATTTATAAACATCTACTGGTAGTGATTTTTCAATGGTTAGGCCCAACATATTATCCCGCCAATAAGAGCATTGTATTTGCATCTAAACACAAATTGGGCCTCGTTCGGATGGACAATGAAGGTGTATTATACATAGGAAAGTTGTTAATTATTATAATTGAACACGCCATACCCAAAATAGAAATGAAAGAAAAACCAATAATGTAGATATCTAGCCCATACTCACCATAGACTCTCTTTGGTTTATTTATTTTATTTTTAATTGAAAATCAAACAGAGATTTATAAATTTTATGTTCTTACCTGAACTCAAACTCCTTTTAAGGTGTTACTCATCTTGTCACTAAATGAGGTCCAGAGCCCTTTGTAGGAAGTACCCAAGAGTAAGTTACATATTTCACACTATCAACAAGAACAACAACACAACTCGAAAGAGATTTCCAGATGACAACATCCCATCATCATTAGTCTCTACAAAAAGAAATGGAGAAAACCATTGATACCATATGGAAACCAAACAATATGAGGTGGTGTTCACAAACAAGTCACTAAAAGAGAAACCTGAAACATTTTCCTCAAGTATACATATATATTTTGAAATCTAAAAAAGATAGTATCATATCCATATACAATTTCAAGCTAACCCATTGGCATAGATCAAGGGAATTGTAAAATAAAATGGCAACATAATCATGTTGTCATACAAACACTCATAAAATCCCATAATGCACATCAAGATTCAAAATACACATAAAAGTGAAGGTGAAATAGTTTTAGAGGCTCCAAAAATTTAAATATATATCATATATCATAAATATACAACTGATATTTTAGAAGTAAAGGATGGTCACGCTGGTCATATTCAACAAGAAAACATATGTAGAATTTAAGATATTGTTCAATGGCTCACTCATAGAGGCCCTTGGACAAAAATTATCCAAGTTTAAATCACTTTAAAGGATAACGATATAAGGGAAGCTTGGGGTAGGCGTGGGAATTTGAGACTTTGTTTAGTGCCTAAAATGCCATTCTTAAAGTTCATATATTGAATTACATGGAATAACTCAATGGCATTCCTCTAGTTCCCAATACATGCCTATAAACCAACCTAGAAGTTAGGGTTTCCACTCACAAGGAAATCATTTCACTTGCACAAATATATTTTACCCTAAAACACTGGTACAAATGTTGCAAAGATGTACTTATTTTAGATCTAAAAGTAACAGTAATTTAACAACATTATATCAGACATTGATTGTTATAAAATTTAAACTATTTCACTTTTCAAAATTTCTGCCCTATATCATAATTATGCCTTCAGATAAAGCCATAATGCATTTTTACCATAGAAAATACTTTTTAAAATACATGCTTGCTCCATTTGGCATTACCCTACACTAGTTTCCTTCCATGTGACAATAAACTTAGTACACATATATAATAAAAATAGTATTGACAGTGTCACTGGCTTAAAGTTGATAGAGCGTGTAAGGTCATCGATGTGTTACATTAAGTACTTGTCACAATAACTGTATCATTAAGTAATTTTAAAGGAAATTTCATGCATGGCATGGGAAAGAGTATAATGTGTTTGGCATTCGATCTATTGAATAGTTATGAATTTTTTCATTCCATAGCTAGTATCTAAGTCTCCAATCATATATAAATGCCAAAATACAAGTTACAACATGAACACATGGTAAGCTTTTTAATAAAAAAAATTATGCTGAAGAGTTATGAACTTTATTACCAATACCCGAATACCTAAATAACAAAAGATACAAACAAGAAAATTTGTTGGAAGAATTAATAAAGTTTGACAATGGTTCCTGCATGCAAACAGAACTTGTAAGGAAATTCTACATGGCCTTCTTTGTTGGGTTTTAATAAGGAATACACCTATGCTATTTCCAAAATTCAATAACATAATTAGTTTTTGTTTCTGTAAATGGTTTTTAATTAGATCAATATTTTACTACTCCACAAGGGCGGTTTTAACCAGAAATAATTCAACTAGTTGTAAAAACAACAATCTTCTTGGAAACCAGAGATAACATTTTAACAACAAAATTTATCAACCATAGCATATTTTTAACTTATTTGTTCAAATTGCATACCAAAAACCAACTAATAAAGAGATTTCCACCCAACTGTAGGAAATCTAGAGTGGACACCACCCCCTAGCCAGACTATGATACCGGCAGGGCGAAGCAGGGATAGTTAACTCTGAATTTTGGACTCTAATCAATGTTTTCCTCTATAGATTTCTTGATGACAGTTCCATCCTATGGCACCCACATACCTTCTCCACAAAACAAAATGAGTATTTCCTTCTCTGTCCTTCAGTACCTTAGAAATTACTCACTCTCGTGTGATTCAATTTGTGCATAGAAGGTCCAGACTGTGACTCAAGTTTCAACATATTTTTCCATGTTTTATTGGCTTATTCTCAAGGCTACAAGATTTCATTCATGGATGGTTGGTCTATGATGAGTTTGTCTCTCTTTATCCTAAGTATAACCTCTCCAAACTCTTCTCCATTACATTTTCTAACAACCTTCCTCTCCCCATTCAAATTTTCCCCATGCATAATGGATAGAGAGTTTACTCAGCTTCTCCTCCTAGTTCCAAGAATGTAGGGGAGACAGTTTGCTAAAATTTAGGAGTTGTGGCTTAGATTGAGTAATTGGTTTCCTCCACTTCTCTTAAATTATTTTTTCTTTAAATTTAAAAATTTAAAATGGGCGAGGGTTCAAGATAGCATAAGGTAGGTGATTTAGGCACAAATACCCCCTCACCTTTCCCCTCTTGTGGTATCATAGCCCCTATAGGTAATCAAGTTTATCCGATATTCATCTTCACCTTTATTAATTGCAATGAAAAAGGACATATAATATTCATAGTACCATGGTTTATTTGACCCATGAAGTTAGTGTAGTAGGGTTATAAAGCATCCATGCAAAATATTTAAGAATTTAATTACAAATCATTCCAGGAGTAAAATTTGAGATATTACACCATCTTTTTATCCACTCCCCTCCCCTCCCCTCCTTCGCATGGGGGGGTTTACTTTTCCATTCTATTGAGATCCATGTGCATCATCCCCTTCTCGATGAACAACATTTTGATCCACACATGGATTTCTTCCAAAAGTCTCCTTATAGGGACGATCACAAACTTTCTTTCAACACCACTAAAATATTTGTTGCATTCAATAACAAACTCAACAATATACTATTTTTTCACATGATCAAAATAGAATTAGATAGCTCTAGCCCACTTATTATCACACATTTCAATATATTAACTAATTCTTGGTCCCAAACCAGTGGTTCTTGGGCTCACCATACAAAGTTAATCTATGTCTATCTCATTATGTTGTAAACAAGGAAACACAACAAATAAAATTTCATACAAATATGTATAGATGTACCTTTTTTTCCATTGTTAGAGGTTGACTTGTAGGTTCTTGGTCTCTCGTATTGTGAACTCATCATCATTCTTAGAGATCCATTCTTCTATCTCCTTTATGGAAGGTTTCCATGTGGTGTCCTTCCTTCAATATTTAACGCAAAACCATCAGGTCCCAACAACAGAACGAATTGTTGGCTCAGGGTTTTAGACCTAGGGTTCAAAAGGCTTTACCAAGAAATACTCTATAGGCATCAACATATTCAATCTTCAAGGACTGAAGAAGGTCTCACCCGAGATGCCATGAGAATCATAGAGACTGTAGGTTTTGTGCATATCAAGAAGAAAAAATACATACATGAAACATTCAACTCAAATCCATACATTTATTTCACATTCATTCCTAACATCCATATAAGTGCTATGAAAAATAGTACATAACATACATACATTCAGAATAGAATCCATAAGATACAAAGACAAATGTGCTTCATTCTTCATTCATTAATCTCAACATCATTCAAATGTATTTCAACACACAGAGGGTCGAAGATTGCTTAGAGAACATTCAAAGTGAAATAGAGACCAACAATCCTCTCATATATCTATCTATGTTTTCTCTCATATTCACATAATATCTCTGAACAACTAGTGAAATAGAGTGTAACAAGAATTAATACAATGCATAACTGGAGCTCTAATGCATATGCAATTAACATAACAATGAACTCTTAGTTAACCAAAAACCCAACTCTTATATATCCGCATGTATTCCTCTTATGTCTATTGGAGCATGACAATCATAACAATCTTGAAAACTCACCCAAAACCTCGAACATGACTAGTCGAGTTGTTACAAAAATGGCTACAATCATTATTGAACATTTTTTATGATTTGGCATGCATGCGATCTCTCCAAGTCTTTATCCACAGTACAAAACTAGTTGGTGCATGTAGTAGATCACTGGTTGGTGTAGGAATTGCATGTTGGTGTAGTGCAATGAAAACTCTTGGGTGTCTGCATAGTGATAGCTTGTGGCACGTGCCACTATTACATATGAACAAATTTTCCACGGTTTTTCGTTACTATTACCACACTTATCCGTCGCAATTTCCACAAAAGCAAAGACTATTTTTCGTTGCTATATCCACAAACCAGGTGTTCGTGGAAACATGGATGAAATTATCTCTCCACGTGTCATCACCATCAAGATAGGTTTATGTTATAAATTGTCACAATAGGGACGAAAAACTGTGCCAATGTAAAAAAACTGTGGAAAGTTGCGATGCAAAAGCATGGAAATAGCGACGAAAATGGATGGCATAGACAAAACTTATGATGCAGATGTTGTATGTGCGACGCAAAACCATGGAAAAGTGCGATGAACTTTCATTGTTATTTCCACGCTTGTTCAAATTTTTTTTTGCCTTGCGACGAACTATCGTCGATATTGTGATGCTTCCTTTAAGTTAAAAAAAAAAAAAAAAACTTCATGTGATATGGTATACCATATTACATTGTAATATGGTAATATACCATATTACAATGTAATATACCATATTATAATATGTAATATGGTAATACCATATTACATTGTAATACGGTAATACCATATTACAAATACCATATGGTAATACCATATTACAATGTAATATGGTATATTACCATATTACAATGTAATATGGTAATTGTGATATGGTATTACCATATTAAATTGTAATATGGTATACCATATTACAATGTAATATGGTGTAATATGGTAATACCATATTACAATGTAATATGGTGTAATATGGTAATACGATATTACAATTACCATATTACAATGTAATATGGTATACCATATTGAGAAGTTGGATGTTGGGATTTGTGATTCATGATTGACCCATAG
>SNQJ01S0074924.1:12214-28592 GCA_010110895.2 Picea sitchensis
CTGCGTGGAAGAGTGTACATACTTCTAGGGTGTAAATACTTCATGGGGTATAAACACAACTGAAAGTAAAAGACCTCTAAATCAGGAAGATAATCAGGCTCCACAACCAACAAGAGGCAGGTGGGGTTACATGACTTAGGTGTCTGTAACCAAGTTGGGACACATATCTGTGATTACAATTACTTTGCAGGGTACTTAAGAACAACATGCATTAGTTTATCATATTTATTCACATCGCAAAACAAACCTTAAGAATAGATCGATGCAGTAATACTGACAAAATACACATCACACTTAGCAGCATAAAGTAGATCTAGCACATTCAACATAAATAAATCACTAAGCATTCATAGATTTGTCTATCATTCATAACCATTAGTGCACTAAGAATATTCACAGTATAAACATCATATCACAAAGGGAACCATCAACACATGATATACGTGGTTCACCCTAGTGTAGGGCTACATCCACCAATGACTTCTTCTTCTTTATTAGTCTTCATTCTCTTACATTCTTCTTCTCTTGTGCACTAAGCCACAGAGCCCAACTTCATACCGGATAGGTGTTATGCACACTAAGAACCACATCCATCTTCCCAAAATCAGTTCAAGGCACAAAACTAACTCCTCTACTAAGCACAAAGCCTTACATACAGATTCTGTTGCACTAAGAAACCCAAAACAACTTGCTTGCACTTAGTTAATTACTTCTTTTTATACATTACATTCTTACACTTATTTATACTTTTACATAACAAGGCCTAATCATGGGTAAAACCATGGGCTAACATCCCATAAAACCTAATACAAAACCCTAAGAACCCCATGTTGGGTCCACAAATCAAGTGATATCCCGCGATCTCATCTCCGCCTAGGTGCTCCTTCCTCGATCATTGTGTCGAAGTCCAAAAAGTGGTCAAACCTGGCCAATATTTCCTCAGAACTTGGTCGGGGGCCAACATGTAACAAGCTCCAAATCACATGTGACATAATTCCTCTATTGTTCTTTAATCTTTCTAGACTCAAAACTAATGTCATTTCCATTTTGAGTGAGGAATCCATGAAGTCCTTCCTTGCATGCATCTGTGCATACCACAAAATTCTCATTTGGATCAACAATCTTTAAACTAGGTGCACTAGTATGTAATTCTTTCAACAAATTAAAATTATCTTCACACTCTACTGTCCATTGAAATTTAATTCCCGTCTTTTGCAAAGAATTGATGGGATGAGCAATCTTGGAGAATCTTGCTATAAAATTTCCGTAGTATCCAACTAATCCCATGAAAGATCTGATTTTTGAAACATTCCTTGGTGTTGTCCATCCTCTAATGGCTTCAATATTCTCTAGATCCACTGCTACACCTTCCTCCGAAATAATGTGTCCCAAATAATGGATCCGTTCTTGGTAAAAATAACACTTACTAATATTAGCATAAAGTTGATGTTGCCTCAACACTTGCAAAACCAACCTCAAGTGATATTCATGTTCTTCCTTAGACTTAGAGTAAATAAGTATGTCATTCAAAAACACATTGACAAACTTGTCCAGATAATTTCTAAATATGCCATTCATTAAGAACAATGGTCAATGGTCAGTACAAAGGGAACCACTTCAAATTCATAATGTCCATAATTGGTTCTAAAGGATATATTATTGATGTCTTCTTCCTTGATTCTTACCTGATGGTATCCTGATTTCAAGTCTATCTTTGAAAATATCTTTTCTCCTCTTAGTTGATAAAATAGGTCATCAATTCTGGGTATAGGGTATTTGTTCTTCAAAGAGGCTTTATTCAGCTATCTAAAGTCAATACAAAACCTCAATTTTCCATGTTTATTTTTGACAAAGAGTATTGGTGCTCCCCAAGGTGAAACACTTGGGCATATGTACCATTTCTTCAACAATTCTTCCAACTGCATTTGTAGTTCGTTTAATTCTAGTGTACTCATTATGCAAGGAGATGTTTTATCCAAAATGGATCCAGGAAGGCCTAAAAATCAAAGTTATTGAAATTGGACAAAACCAATTCTATCGCGTCGGGCTCATCACGTTGATTCCGACCATATATTGTTTTTTGAAAATGGACACCATATGCGAAAGTTATCGCGTTCTGATTCATTTCCCAAACATGAAAAAAAGTCAACTGGTTAAAGTAAACAATCAATAGGCCGTATTGTTGATGTTAGTAGTACGTCATCATGATGTCAACAGGGACACATGGAAGCACGAAGAGGTGACATGTGCCACTCATTTTTGGCATTTTCAGGCGTGATGTGGACTAGTAAAAAAGTGATATGTGGCACCGTACAGAGGTGACATGTGGCACTATATGGATGCAACACATGGTTGTACGAAATGCGGACGTGGCCCAATGACACTCCAACATGTGGAAGTATGGATGACAAGTGGTAGTACAGATGCTGATGTGGCAGTACAGATGCTGACATGGTAGTACAGATGTTGATGTGGTAGGTGACATGGTAGCTGAGTGTGCATACTGATTGGGAAGATGAATGTGCTCTGAGTAGATTTTACGATCCAATCCAGAGGTGACACATGGCCCAATCATAGGGCACCACGTGGCACCCCAGATTTAGCCAATGTTGGCTAGGACAATTTTTTTTTACCTCATATGGTTTGACCCTCCGGCCTATCCTCCAACCAAAGACTTCATAACAAATGACAAATCGATCGGGCTACCATGGGGCTTGTTTAACCATATGCCCAAATTTGCATTTAAGTTGATGTGTGGCAAATTTTTAGGGCTAAGCCCCGGTCGGTGGGGGACAACACATGGCCACATGGTGAACCATGTGACTAGGAGCCCAGAGGACTAGGGCTTGGCACACCCAATATTTGAAAAAGTGGTTTTTTTACTATAGGTTTGATATTTTTAATGATTAATAGCCCGATTTTATTGGATTTTTTCCCTAAAAGAGGGGATTTGCACCGAGGAAGAGGCCCAAATCATGGGAATAAGTTGGACTTCAACCCCCATCTCCAAATCTATTTAAAAAATATTTTTTTCCATGAAAATAAGGTTCAGAGACAACAAAATGATTAAGTTTTTGAAAGCCTAAGCCATTTTTATGTAGGGAAGCCATTGAGGAAGCAAAATTTGGAGGGCAATTCCGGGAGCTACGCTCAACCTTTTTCAGTGCCGTTAGTTGTGTTGGATTCTTGAGGTCGAGTAGAACACAACCATACTAGTTTGTAATCCTTTTGATGCATTTCTTATGTAATTTTGAATCATGGTCTTCATTTTGACTTCTCTATGAGGGAAATCCTTGTACATGTGATCTTATTTGCATCCCCAAAATTTGATTGGTGGTCTTCCCCTTTTTCCCAATAAGTATTCTCTCTTGGCTTCATCACTAATAGAATTATAGTGTTGATTTTTATTAGGGATGTTTTTGTGGAACAGAGGTTTGAATCCCTTCCTTCTATGATCATATTTCTCTTTCTTCTTATCCCTCCAAGACTTCTACAAATATTCTCTTCCCTTTCCTTTCTCATACAAGTGCTTATCCTTGCTAATGGTTTATGTCAAAGTTATAGGCTTATCATATTGAATATTCTCTTTATAAAAGGATGAAATTCCACTCAAAAACCCATTTATATTTACCTTCTCATCCTTGATAAACCCAACATACTTAAGCAATCCCAAGAACTTATTTTCATATTCTACCATGGACATGCTTCCCAACTTGATTTAAAAAAACTATTCCAACTTTTTGTCATATAAGTGATATGAAATATATTCGTTCTAAACAATGTATCTTGATTTTATTCCAAGTGATCCTACTCTAATTAATGTGTTCAACTTGCTTCAACTGATCCCACCACATAACAACTTTTCCATGCAAATGATAGGTTGCAATTCTAGCTTCTAGGTTGGATGAGTAGTTGTGCTACTGAAAATAATTCCCGATTCCAAGAAACCATACATCAACATCATCTTCCATTTCTATTTCACCATCAAAGGATGGTGGATTAAGCTTTCTCATAGTTGAAACTCATATCTCCCTTCTGGTATTGGTCATGTCTTCTTCTTTGGTGCCTAGCAGGGAGACACTTTTGGACTTCTTATGGAGTCTTCAAATGCCTAAAATTTCCTTGTTGAGTAAGGATGTGAGTGATGTGTATGATTTATACTAGAACTTCTTGAATGACTAGTTCTTTTGTAATTATCTCTTCTTTCATGATATCTTCCCCTTCCTCCTATCTTGAGTTTGACCCATTCTTTGCTTGCTTATGCTGAAGTTTAGGCTTTGCATCATTTATTGATAATTATTCTGATCATTGTTCTCTCATCAGATTCACATTATATTTTTTTTAACTCTACACTTTTATTCTCAATATTCTCACAACTTCTATTAATGTTTCTTTCTCCACTCTTCCCTAGTGTCCATTTGATTCTATCTCTATTTTGCTTGTCGATATTTTGACCCTTTGGCTCCTTTAACTGTATCATGATTGAAGGCTCCTATCCCTTAGTCCATGTCAAAATCCTCATTCTTATCTTGAATTGATATGTTTATGTTTCCTAATTATGTAAAATATGCAAGAAACCATTTTTGTTAGAGTTATTCATATCATTAAATTTTGTCAATTAATCTTTATAGGTCATTTTTGGTCAGTGTGTGAAAGTATGCATAGTTATCAAAATTATAATGGTGTGGGATATTCCTATGAGACACAAATTTCAATGAATTTACTTATGTCTGTTCCAGAATCCCATGATCTGGAAGTTACGGATTCCTGGAAAATCCATTTTCACCGCATTTCTGCATTTTTTCCACGATTGTAATTTTATTGAAAGGCCGACTTATGTCAATTGTAGAAACTATGTGAGGAACTGGAGACACTTTTGTATGACACATAGATAATAACAATTATAGAGAGTTCATAAAATCTATCATATATTCAATATGATTCTCCAATCAAAAGTTTTGATAATAAGGAAATGACAACTTTGTCCTTTTCACCCATTTTTCTAGACTTGGAATTTTTGGCAAGGCAGTTGTCTCTCAATGCGTACTTTGGAAGAGATTTCACTAGAGCCAGAAAGGTTGTTTTGTGTTAATGGATATGTAAGAATTTGGAAGGAGTAAATAAAAATTCCATTTTGTGATGTGGATCCACTTTTTCTGCTGAAAATCTCAAAATCCTAAGCGTGGCCCATAATAGTGGATTTTGGTCTATTTTAGCATCCTCATTCCAATCCGCCTAGAATTTATTCATTTCGTTCATAATTTATTTTCATGTATTCTTTATGGACTCCCTCCAAGAGTTTCAACTTATCCTGGATCTTTGTCAATGATCTAGACTCAGATATTTAAAAACCACTATTTTGTAATTTTTGACAAATCTAAGAAGAGTTGGACAATGACCCTCTCTGAAACTTTTGTATATATCCTTTATGTGGAAAAAATACATAAGTTTCATCCTAATCTAAATTAATATGCTCCATTTATGGTCAAAAGAATAAAATAGCTCCAAACATTTTTGACATGGAACAATTTTGCCCTAGTGCCATATGCACCTTGATATCAAATACAGTAATATTGACCCGTTGATATGAAATTTGTACTAAAATTGATGATCAATGAACATTTTCTAAACGGACTTTCCATGATCTCTTGACACCCGATCATTATTCGCCAGCCCATCTACCATTTTCTCTGCAAACCAAAAGTTCCATATGATCTCCCCGATGCCTGATCATCCACCATCGACTATTTGCTATCCCTTCGCTGACATGGAAAATATGCTGATGTTGCATGACATGTAGATGATGACCTAGCATGAAACATCATCCTCAAGACTCAACTGGGCTGACATGGCATGAAACGCCATCCTGAGGGATCAACTGGGATGACATGGCATGACGCATTGTTGACAGCTGGAATGACATAATACCCTCACTCCCATCGACCATTGAAAAATTCTCTCGGAAGGAATTTTGAACTTCTCACTAATTTTGTTGACACTCGATCATGAACCATAGACGTTCAAATATTTCCTTTGGATGAATGAAAAATTCACCAAATTTTGTTGATCCATGGTCATCGACCATCGACGATCACATATGTCTCTTGGCGAGCTTCAACACTTTGCCAAAACTCGTTGATTTTTTACCATTGGCCATCGACGATATGAGATGTCTTTAGGATGAAATTGAACACTTTTCCAAACTTGTCAATCCCTGAACGTCAACGATCGACAATCAAAGACATACTTTGGATGAACTTTAACACTTCACCAACCTCATCGATCCCCGATCCATCGACAATCGGTGATCAGAACTTATCTTTTGGCTGAACTTTAACACTTCTCCAAACTCATTGATCCCCAACCATAAACCATCAGCGATCATAGATGTCTTTTGGGAGAACTTCAACACTTTCAAACTCCTCGATCTTAGCGATACGACCATCGATGATCTGTTGGTGAACCAACACTTAGACCAATAATTTCAGAAAAATCCTGGGTGAATATGGGCCAGCCCGATCTAAGCCAAAATTGATCTTGATCATTGTTTTTCTATGACTTTCCAAATGACCGAAAATGAATACGGACCATCGATATTCCTCATTTTCCAAACTACTGGAATGAATTTCTGTTGGTTGTGGAGCACAGTTATCTTCACGATTAGGAGGTCTTTTGCACTTTCAGCTGTGTTTATACCCCATGATATTTACACCCAGGAAGTATGTACACTCTTCCATCTGCGGGGAGTCGGGAGGGGGTTACCCCTCACCTGTGGGGATTATCCCGGTAGGATAATGCGGGGCAGCGGGTCCCCGGTAGGAGGTTGGGGGAAGCATCCCCAATGGGGTTTCATGGGCAAAACCCCGAAGGAAAAATTTCCTTGTGAAATGTATGTGTAATTTCATTGTAAAATCTGGACACGTTCATTATAAGGTCGCGGATCTACTGATACAATTATGTTGGGGTTTACTTAGAAGGCAACCCTATTTTATTATGGAAATGTATTTTGGCTATGGTGGATGGCGAATATTTTATTATGAGATAGGATACTATGAAAGAAAGAGGAAGTCCTATGGGGTTTGTTGTAGGTTGTATCCCTTCATATGTTGGATAATAATAAAGGAAGGATCGACAATTTCTCACGCTGGATGTAGCCCATATTGGGTGAACAATGTATATATGTCTCTCTATTATATTATGTATCTTTATTGTTTTGTTTCACATTTGTTTTTATTTTATTGCTCCATGGTCCTGTTTTTCTAACTGGTATCAGAGTGTAAGGTAACTCATAGGAAAAGGGTTCTGGTTTGAGTGGGAGGAATGTCAAAAGATGGAAAGTTTAGGGTCGAGAAATTTAGCGACCAAAACCTGGGTTATGGGAGATGCGGATGGAAGACTATTTATATCGAAGGATCTATTCCTACCATTGGGTGGGATAGCAAAGAAGCTGGCCCGGCTATGAATGATGAAGAATGGAAGATTCTTGAAAGAAGGCTCTAGGAATGTCACATTTGAGCTTGGCTCTGGATGGGTGGCTTTCTTCAGCACAAGAATAAAGAAAGCGAGGGTTTGATGGATGCAGTTGGCCAAATTGTATGAAAAACCATGGCATCCAATAAGGTATTTCTAATGAAGAGATTATTTAATATAGAAGATGTAGGAAGGTGGGTGTTGCGAATCATTTAAAAATGATTTTAATACGGTTACTAATCCTTGTAAGTTCTGTAAAGTGGACACATTAGTGAAATTAGGGAGCTCTTTAATCTTATGCTCATTACTTGAGAGGAAAGATGGAATAGCTTGGTCATGGCTATAACTGAAAAGTAACTCTGTTTCTAGTTCAAATACTTTAAAATTTGATGATGTTGTTGGTGGTATCCTTGAGTGAAATGTGATGGAAAAGCAGGTGAGACATTAGAAATGCGTTGAACTTGGAGAACAAGGGAAGACAAAGGATAGAGGAAAGGGTTTAGAGAACCATGGGAATTCTAGGAAGAATCTGAATCCAAACTTGGAAAGATAGAGTGTTGGGGTGTGGAAGAAAGGACATACGAAGAAGAAACTGCAGAGCTACAAAGAAGCAAAGAGATGGAAATCATGAGAAAAATCAGGAATTAAATGTACGAGGTGATGTGTTACAAGATGCTTTGATTCTTTCTATAGATAATATTTTGAGTCTTGGGTAGTAAGATTCAGGGGCTTCATTTCATCCATACCACACACCCATAGGAAACATTTTCTAGATTATGTTCAAGGTGATTTGGGCAGGTTCATTTGGGTGATGCACCATACATAATTGTTGAATGGAAAGGTAAAAATAAAACAAAATGGAAACCAATGATTTGTTGAAAGTGCAAGACATGTTCTGGGTAGGAAAATCTAATTTCCACTTGAAGTTGGCAAGTGAGGAAGGTTGTATATCCATGTCCCACCGGATAGATGTGGAATTTCATCGAGGATCTATACCATTGAGTGATGTGAAAGGACATGGGTAGGTACATTGTATTTATGTCTTGCAGTATCTGCGACTCTTCTATCTCTTTAGCTTCTCTGAAGATTGGATACAACACTATGGAATCATAGGCTTGGACACATAGTGAGAAGGGATCTTAAAATACTTCACAAAATAAATTTGTTGCCAAATCAACCAAACAAATTGATTTAGGACTTTTGAAACATTAGTTTATGGAAAAGCAGAAGAGTCAAATTTGTGAGGGAAAGAAAGAAAAGTGAAAGGTTAGGATTTTCATACATATGTATGGGGACCAGCTCAATTTTTATCTCTTGGTGGCTCTCATTATTATATTACACTTTATTGATGATGCAACTAAGAAAACAGGTTTATTGCATTGACAAAAATCTGATGTTTTGATACTTTTAAAAAAGAGCTGGTTGAGAATAGAGCAGGGAAAAAAAATTGATGTGTCTCGAGATCAGGATAATGGAGGTGAATATTCCGGCAGGAGTTTGATGATTACTTCTCATACCATGGGATTCGTAAAAAGAAGAGAGACAGGTTCAAGAACACCACAAGAAAATGGTGTGTCGGAAAGGATGAAGATGACAATCATGGAGAGTGCAAAGAGTATGAAAGTTGCATCTTTGGTTTGCCCTTACAGTTTGGGTAGATGTTGTAGGTACTATTTTTGTAATAAAGAGAGGACCTTCAAGCTCTTTAGATGTTGAATTCCAGAGGAGGAATGGACAGGGAAAAAGGTAAACTATTCTTTTTTAAAACTTTTCGGTTGTGA
Organism: Picea sitchensis; assembly: GCA_010110895.2. Taxonomy (NCBI): domain Eukaryota; kingdom Viridiplantae; phylum Streptophyta; class Pinopsida; order Pinales; family Pinaceae; genus Picea; species Picea sitchensis. The sequence goes on from SNQJ01S0074924.1 coordinate 21,466, forward strand.
AGCATTTCCATATTGATAAAGAAAAATAGAACAAAGCCTGAGGAAAATCCAAAGTGTACATATTGGATATGGTGTTAATGATTTTGGTTATCACTTATGGGATTATGAAAATAACAAAATCATTAGGGTAGAGATTTCATGTTATTCAATGAGAAGGTCATGTATGGATGGAGTTCTGGGGAAAGAAAGCGGAGAAAAGAAAACAAAGATACGGTGCTTGATGAGATCACTGAAAATAGAAATTCCAAAGGACCAGAAAATCAATATGTACAACAACAGGGTAGCAGGTACCTCAAACACCTACAGTGTTGTTAGAAATCTGAGTTAAGTATACCCCACGAGCGATACTCTCCTTCATTTGGCCATTGTTGTTGTTGGTGATTACGGTGAAGACGAGATGTTGTAGAGAATTGATGCAGGTGGACACCAAAGGAAGTGGAGGAGAAAGGGAACGAAGAGAAGTGGATTCCTTGGTAAATAACCATACTTGGACTTGGTTCCATTGCCCTCTGGGAAAAATAGCATTGCAGAATAGATGGGTTTGCAAGTTGAAGGGAAGGAATATGGAGAGAAAGAGGGTGCAAGGCTAGACTTGTTGTAAAGGGGTTTGCACAAAACAAGGTAGCATGGAGTTTGATGAAATATTTCTCCTGTTTGTTAAAATGACTTCAATTAGAACATTTTATGTCTTGTGGCAGTGAAGATTTGCATCTTGAATGGATTCAGACAAAAACAACTTTTCTCCATGAGCATTTGGAGGAAGAAATTTATATCTGGTAATACAGAATTTATGAGGGTCCAGAAGATGAATTTGGTATGCAGGTTGAATAAGAGCTTATATAGCCTAAATCAAGCTCAAGGCATGAGTGGTATCTAAAGTTTGACAGTTTATGACATTAACAAAAGGTTATAGTAGATGTCATTACGATCCTTGTGTTTATTTTAAAAGATAGAAAATGGAAACTTTATTATCTTAATATTATGTGAATGACATTCTTGTTGTCGAGTCTAATATGTAGGATATAAATGTGCTCAAGAAGAAATTATCCAATTCATTTGCGATGAAGGATTTGGGTGCCTGAAAATCCTTGGTATAAGTACTTTCAGGAATAGGAAAAATCCTAGCCCGACATTGTCTTAGGGTGAGTAAGTAGATAAGGTGTTGGAGAGGTTAGAATGAAGAATGCAAAAACAGTTAGTATACCTTTATTAACCATTTCCAATTAACTAAGAAATGTGTCCCAATAGGAGGAGATAGAATACATTTCAGGGGTCCCATATTCATCGAATTTAAGCAGCAGTGTATGCAATAGTTGCACAAAGACAGAATGTGCATAATTGGGAGTTGTGGCAGATATACTGAAAAATCCAATTAAATATGCGTGGGAGGTAGTAAAATTGGATTCCTCAGATACTTGAGAGGTACTGCTAACCATGAATTATGATTTGGAGGTTCAGAAACTATTCTGGATATATTGATGAGGAATATGGCAGGTGATAAATATAGCAGAGGAGTACCAAGGATATGTGTTTACTATAGGTGTGAATTGTTTGATGAAAGTTAGTTCAAAAACACAAAAGGTTGTTTCACTTTCAACAACAGAGGCAGAGTATGTTGCTGCTACAGAATGATAAAGAGATGATTTGGTTACAGGGTTTATGGAGGAATTGGGAAAACCGAAATATGAGTTGTGTTGTGACAGTGAAAGTGCCATTCATCTTTCAAAGAAATCAACCTTCATTCGAAGACTAAGCATATATGGTTGAGATACCACTTCATACGATATGCCTTGGAGCTATGGACATTGAAGTTGGAAAAGATACACACCTTAGAATCTGCAGACATGTTAACAAAGGGGAGTAACCATGGAGAAACTGAGTTCATGCTGGTTTAGGTTGATCTTCAAATGAAAGAAGATAGAGATGAAAGGAATTTTCCAGGTCCAGGAAGGTTTAGAATCTAGCATATACAACAGCAGTGGAGTTGTTGAGATCAGTCTCCAAGTGGGATATTGTTGGTTGGAGCCTGATTATCTTCTGATTCAAAGGTCTTTTACTTTCAGCCGTGTTTATACCCCATGAAGTATTTACCCCAGAAGTATGTACACTCTTCCACGTGGGGGAGGAGAGTTACCCTCTACATTAAGGGTTCAAAGGGCTATCCCTCGGCTTGTAGGCGTCTGGGGAAAGCGGGCCCCAAAGGAAAAATTGCCTTGTAAAATGTATTGTAATTTCATTGTAAATGCAGGTACGATTCATTATAAGGTTGCAGATCTTGATAAAAGATTATGTTAGGGTTTTCCCTAGAAGAAATACCTCTTTTATGAGAATGTATTACTTGGCTATGGTGTATGGTGAATATTGTATTCTGAGATAGGAGATGAGAGAAAGAAGAGGAAGTTACAACGGGTTTGGTGTAGGTTATCCCTTCATGTGTTGGATAATAATGAGGAAAGGACCTAACAATAATTTCTGCGGTGGGGTATACATATTGGGTGAACCACGTATATTCATGTCTCTATTGTGTTGTGTATCTTCTGTGTTTTGTTTCCCGCATTTTTTTTATTTTATTTCTCCACAGTCCTGTTTTCTAACAATCTCAACCGTTGATCTGGTAAATTTGCCAAAATTTGAAAATTTATCAAACATTTAAGTCTGTCACAACAAATCTGTTGTTGATCTCAAAATAAACCATGATCTTGGTTGTTGATTCACTGAACTCTTTAAAACACTACAATGGCCATTGAAACTTCATTTTTTTTTTTTTACCTTCCAGAGTCAAATTTGGCTCTACCACAACTCTACAGATGAATCCATTAAAGCTTATTAGATGGTATTGAATCATTTAGCTCAGATCTTCTCATGAATTTGGTATTTTTATCTCTAAATCTTCTCATGAATTTGGTATTTTTATCTCTAATTTTGCACCATTTTCCCCCAAAATAATACAAATCGAATTTGTGACAATGTATCTATCAAATTCCCACTCATTCTGGCCCATACCAATTTGATGTTTCAACTATAATCTCTGATACCAATATATAATGTACCCAACTACTAGTAGACAAGACACGCTACCTCAAGAACACACTTCTTGAACCAATTTCAAATTATGATAACGTTTAATTAATAAAGAAGCATGAAATACTCACCTGCAATAATCAAGATTCATGCTACAAAAAAAAAATGAACAATATTCCATGCACAACAATAACCAACAATCATTCACATTATAAAAATGAATCCGGGAGATAATAAATAACACACAACATAAATAAATATACAAGCATAGAAACACATTACAGAGAGAACTTATATTAAACAAAATAAATCACCAACTGGATACAGACCAAGGACTTTCCACCCAACCTTAGACATTGTTTCTCATTCACTCTCAATAGTAGTGTCACCCCCAAGCCAGAGATATGAATCCACAAGTACGGGTTCCATATCGAAAATCAGATTCTCAAGTCAGTCAACACTCGATCTCTTGAAGGTTTCTCACAACAACACAACAATAAAAATTACACCATCTCTCTTCTCTCCAGCCTACACCACCCAAAGACAATGAACCCCCTTCATTGCAATGTATTCCCTCTTTTTGTCCAATTATTTCTAGGGCCCAGTGCATCTCATGAAAAATATCCATGCTGAGACTCTCAGGATTCGAAGTTGTGATCAAGGTTTGACACATGCAAGTTCATCTTAGGAATACAAGCAGTAATGCATGGATGGAATACACTAGTAATTACTACAACCAAAAAACAATGGATCATTTCCCAACAATTTGTTTTTCGCTCCCAATCCAAGATCAAGAATGAATGAGTAACCATGAATGAGTAGAAAGTGAATGGAGTGTGAACACCCAAACAACCAAAAGATGGGCTACTATATTTACTTAGAAATCAAGAATCACATGGTCTTTCCCCAAGAAGCTCATGTAACCACTTTTCTCAATAGAAAACAAGATGGGTAAACAAAACATAATAAAAATACTTATCCCCTTTAGCTCCCTCTCTCGTGGAATCATAGTCCCCTATAACTCTTGTATGTGTTTGTCTTGTAGCCAATGATGTATTTTATTATGTGCATTGTTCAAAGTATTACATTTCCTAGGCACTCTAACCTCTTTTAATTTTTTAGGCACTCGTGCCTTTCATTAAATAAACAAAATACATTATTAATATGGGGAATCAAGACCAGGGTATTGCACATCACAACCATCCTCAAAAAATTCCCTACTAATTCTCATCCAATTGAAGCAATAGAAGTGTAATATTACGCATTTTCCTTACATACATCTATTTCCTTATTTGTCAAAAGAGATAGTAAACCCACTTGAGTTGAAAATTTCGAAGATGCCAAGAATGTAGAAAAAGAAATTCTCACATTGGGAGGAAACTTAGGAGGTAAAGATGATAAATATTTATCCATGGGGAATAAACCTATTTTATTCACCAAGTTAGTGGAAAAGGAATCTACAAACTTAGAGGGTTACCTTAAGTTGGTCAATAAATTTTCCATTTAATTCATTGATTTTAAGAATAACTATGGGTATAGGAAATCAATTCACAAATTATTTAGACCCTTCCATAAGAAAGGAAATAACCAACCTAAGCCTTTAGAAGCCTCAACACTAAATTTAAATTTGGATGAAGTTGGGATGGACCACTTCTACACATATCATCAAGATAATAATGCTAAGAAGACTTGTCCATAGTGGATCAATTCAATGAATTTAGTCATTAATAAACTACTTGAACAATAGTATGTTTCTAACAAGTCAACCCGAGAGGTTGATATTGAATAAACTACAAAACAAGGAGACATAGCTAAAGAACCTGCCCTATTTCTCTAGGATCGGGTAATATATTTAGATAGTGAAGTAGTAGGAGAAGTATCATTATGAGATGCACAAGCCACCCATGTTTCGTCAAAAATCTATAGTTTGAGAAGTAAAGGACTTATTCCCAATTCCACTCTTCCTGCTAAACCATCTCTAGTTTATAGAAAGGCCACACCCCCTACCCTGAATCAAATTCATACTTTTGTATCTAGATCAAAATCCACACCCAACACTTCTCATGTAGCCAATATCTTGGTAAGCACTCCATCCATGTATCTCATGGAATATAGTGTTATCAAATACATGAAGAATACCAAAGAATTTGTTTCCATGTATGACATGTATACTTTAACACATCAAAGAGACTTGATCCTAAATACAATTACAAACATTCCCAATTCTCAACAGAAAACTACCGCTACTCTTGATAACAACAAAAAACCTTCCGAGAGTAAACTTGACGATAAAGTTGCAGTTAAAGGTAATATTAATGAAACTTGTATGGGAACATACAAAAAATCACAAAATCATCCTTTCCTTCTAACGTTCAATATCTACAATTACAACATGCATAACTATTTGGTAGATTTAGGGGTGTCTTCAAATGTAATGCCTTATTTTGTTGGCCAAAGAACAAATGTTGTTCCTTCTATATGCATAACCGAAATAATCCAATTGGATATATATAATATGAAGGTGATGAGAGAATTAAAATATGTCATGAATAGAATAGCATTAGACCCAAAAGTTTGTCAGGTCATTGATGTTCTGATTATTGATATTCTCGAAGAATATGGTTTACTGCTAAGGAGGGGTTGGTCTCAAAAGATGCATGCTTATTTTTCCACTAATTAGTTTCAATTGAGGCTACCTTACAAGGGATGAACAAATCAAATCAGAGTGGAAAACAAAGCCCACATGAAATATAATATTACAGAGTTGGAAGCTTAGAATGAAATGATAAACTTTTCTCATTATATGTTGGGAAATTACCTTTTCAAAATTTATTGTCGGTGTTATGCAGCTCAGAAAGCACCCCTGCAACTAGATACATAGTATGAAATCCTCCATTGCACTAAGACCAATGTAAATAACTTTACATTAGTATAAGTATCTATCATTAATCCCACTAACTTAGATGTAGGTATTGACATTTAGACCTTGTTTTTTGATGGCTCTAGGTAACTATAAGGAACTGAGGCAAGTTGTATCTTGATAGATCTACTGAAGTGGAATAATTTAATCTCCTACCAATTGGAATTTGAATGCACCAAGAACACTTCTGAATACAAGGCCTTGGTTCAAGGTTTGAAGAAATCCATTGACCTTAAGGTAAAATGTTTGAAGGTTTTTGGTGATTCATAAATTATTGTCAAACAAGTAAAGAATTCTATACATTTCCTATCTCCACATTTAAAAGGATAACAACATGAGGTATGGAAGATGATAGATGAATTTGGAGAATTTAATATTAATTATATTCATCATTCACAAAACACTGCTACAGACACTCTGGTTAATGCAATGTCAAGATCTTCTTTGCTAAATAATGATTTTTCTATTGGATTATTTTTTAGGCCTTGGTACTAGATAACATCATGAGATAGAGGGTGTTTAATGATGACCAATAAATGACTGAATTCCTAACCAATCCTGACACCTTCAAGGATGTTTTCATTGATGATGAGGAACATAAAAAGGTGGTACAAAACTGCAAGAATGAGTCGAATAACTCCAAAGGTAATCTAGTTCTAAGATGACTGCTAACTATATAAAATTTATTCTATATATACATGAAATTTCGATAAACTATCAATGTGAAAAAAAATAGTTCTTCCATGATGCACAAATTGATCACCCTAGTTATCTAAGAGAATCCCAATTTCATCAAATTGGGAACATGTTGCATTGAAATAGAGAAGGAGACCTTCATCCAATTGTTCACAAAGTACAAAGACATATTTTCCTAGACTTATCAATACCTTGAGACCTATTACATTTGGATCATCCAACATGTCATACCCCTCAAAGAAGGTGCAAAGTGTTTTCAATAGAAGCTACATATGTTTCATTCAACATTGGAGACACTGATGCAGAAGGAACTAGATAAGCTTCTTACAAAATTGTATTTAAAGTGTTCCATTCAACATGGGTAGACAATATGTGCATGTGATGAATTTTTCAGGGGAAATTAGACTTTTTGTAGATTCTAGAATTTAAACCAAACATCTGACAAAAACAATTATCATGTTCCTCCAATGGAGAAGATCCTTCAACTCGT
>SNQJ01S0074924.1:29781-43725 GCA_010110895.2 Picea sitchensis
ATAAACAACTTCTTATTCTAAAATAACTATGATGGTGTACTTCTTAGGTTCCTTGAGAAGCAGGATGTTGATATGGTTTTCATAGAATTGCATGATGGACCTACTGGAGGACACGTTGCTGATGAAACTACTACCCATAAGATCCCCAAAGATAATTACTATTGGTTGAAACTTTTCAAATAAAATCACACTTACGCTAAAAATGAAAGACATGTCAAAAGTGTGTTGGTTGAGTTTAACACCCCCCTTTCTAAACCTATGATTATGTGTAATTAGTCATGAATTATGGCTTCCATATACTAGCATAAGAACATTGTAACTGTATTATTGTTTGATTTAAAATGACAACCAACAGACTATCGGGTGAAGCCTTGAAGTACTGGCCATGATACTGCTAGAGGAGAGAGTGAGGATTAATACTATATAGGGGTTCATCATGTTAAAGATGACCAAAACCTATTTGCTGATAATATTTGATATTCATATTATTTTCCTCGTCCCTGATTTCAAGGAAAATATGTTAATGAGGAAGGATGGTAGTTGGACAACCAACTACCCAAAATAAATCCAGGTATGGGAGATCATGATAAGACATTTGAAACTATCAGCCACAGGTACAATAGGGTACCATTTTCCACAACCCCAGGTTGACCTCATGAGTTCCTTCTGATAGAAGGAAGGGGAAAAGTTGAAAACATTAAGGAGAGAGATGTGTAAGAGAAGGAACAAAGGTATATAAAAATAAAGAGAGGTTAGCGGATCAAAAAAAAAAGGAGAAGTCAAAGGGAGTTTAGATCCTGGAGGCAGGGAATTGACTATGTAAAAACACAGTAAAGGAAAAAGAGCTTGAGATTTGAAAATTAGATGGAGATTCTGAAATCCTAACATGAGTTGAGAAGGCTGTAAGTTTGATACTATGAAGATATATGAAAAACCTCGTTGAGGCCTAAAATAGGTGGGTGTGGGGAAAACATGTACTAAGAGTGGTGTGAAGGAGAGTGTCCTTAAAAAATTGTCGACAAACTGAGAATATGAGAGAGAGACTCCCTGGTGGTATCATGACTTGGTACGGGGGTGGCCTACTACCAAAGTGATTGAGCGCGTAGAGCCTATGGTTGGGTGGAAAATTGAATACCCACAATCAGTTGGCTGGTTACTTCTACATGGAACATATAAGTATCTATGTCCCATGTGTAATGACTAGAAAGAATGAGTTAGACCTGTATTGGTGTTATGAATGTTATGCTTGTTATTGGAATGTTCACATGTGTTATCATATACCTTCTATGTTGTGTATATGTGTAAATTATGCAAGCCTTTGTACCCACTTATGTTGTGTGGTTTTGACTAGAAACCAATAAGCTTAATGAATAAATGAATGATCACCCTGACAAGAGTGGGGTAGACTAGTATAGACAATATCTCTAAAACATGCTACAATTTGTACAGACAATTCCCAATGACTCTGAATTGGGAATCCTACAAGCTGTAAACTTTGACTGGAGAGAGTGGATTGAAGTACCCTAGGAAATCTGAGAAAATATCTGTGTAAGTGGAGATCTTTAGTCACTATGGATCCTTCGTTCTAGTATGGATAAGTTGTCAGATGAAATATTCACCTCAATAGAGAAGAGGGATGATCCAGGCAAAAATCAATGGCAACCCACCTATTCCACTATCTCAAAAAAAGGGTTTCCACCTTGGAAGTTTTTCTACAACTTTTCGGGTCCTAAACTTCCAGGGTCCTTTTGAGGCCCTAAACAACGTTTTTTGGGCCCACAACAATTACATTGTAGGCTTTAGCCAAAGTGTGATAGAAATATATGTAGTTCTCGAATAAACCTTTCAAATGAGTTTTTGTGTGCCCAAAACGAAGATCATATGAAAAAGTTACACCCTTGGGAAGTTGATGTACCAACTACCCCCATCGAGGCCCGCAAAACTTTGTCTTTTCATCTTCCGGGGTTAGGGTTTTGGATTTTATTTATGTTAAAAATGCCTATAGAGCCTCATTGTAATCATCATCATATTCTTACGAATGAGAGTAGCCATCACATCTCTTCTTGGAGATAAGTTGTCACCATTCTAGTGAGTCATTCACTCTATAAGTTTACAATTTCTGTACATTCTCTCATTAATAAAAATTGTGCATTACTGTACCTCTATGATTATTTTAATATATATGTATATTTAATTTTTCTATCTCTTCCTTCATTTCATTCTCAAAATAATCTGAATCAGTGGTATCAGAGTACGATACTCCTCATTTCTTAATGCATGTCCCTGACGAGGTCAGGGCATAGAGAGTGGGGTCTCGAGCTAGTTTCTCTTGAGGAAAGCTATTCTCGCTAGCCCAAGCGGCTTCCCATGGAGGAAGAGAATAGGGACGAGGGAGAAGAATATCCCATCAAGTTTTTTCTTGTGGAAACCCTCGCGTAACAGAGGAACAAGATGTTGGATAATTTTTCCAAATTACTTCAACGATTGCCAAAAAAATAGGTGTGTATTAGTCAAGCAGTCGCTTTGGATATGATACCCTATTCAAGGTACACATTACATTTTATATTCCCATATTTGAAGGTAAGATCGATGAAGATGATTTGGAAAAATGGTTAAATTTTCTAGAAGGTTATTTCTCTTTTCATAATTTTTACGATAGAGAAAAGATCACCTTGCACTCCTTAAGGCTCTCCCCCTTGTCAAACATTGGTGGGAAACTTACTGGGAGAAAATTTCCATAGAGGAGTTTGGAATATTTGGGGCTGAGCCCACTTGGTATTTTTTTATGGATGCAGTCAAGGAGCAATATTACAATGTGGGAAACTATGATGACTAGTACATGAGATGGACCACACCACATCAGAATCAGGACCAAACAATGTAGGAGTTCACAAATACCTTCCATACCTTGTGCACTAAGTTGGGTATAAAGTCTTTGAGTGGAATCTGGTTATGAAATATCGTGGGGCTCTACAAAGGTACAACCAAAATGAAATGGAGTTTCTGGACATCTCATCACCGGGATATGCTTATAGATATGTTGTCAAAATTGAGCAGGAATTTAAGCAGCAGAACAAGCGGGAATTTGGGTTTGCAAATCCGTAACAACCAAAGTATGGTAAAGGTAGCCCTAACTCACAGAATATTCAACCTCAAGAAAACCAATCCAAGCCATAAGAAGAGAAGGGTAATAGGAATTTGAAGGACATTGGAAAGTGTTGTGACCTCCACAAAATCCCTTGGCACAACACCGATGAATGTCGCTCGAAACAGTCATTGATGGCCAAGATCAAAGAAACAGATTTGAGCCCTGACTCAGACACTGATTCAAGCAATAATAAAAGGAGACAAATAATTGATCCATAACCCACTTCTACTCTCATTACCACAACAATCCAACCAAAAGAACTGGAGGATCCTAAGGAGGGGGAGCACCTTTTCCATTCATAGATGTGGGTGAAGGGGAATACGAAGCATTTTATTGTTGATAGTGGAATATAGAAGAGGCTCATCTCAGAAGAGGTCATAAACCAGTTGGATTTACCAACAACACCACACCCACAACCATACAACATCAGGTGGCCTTGCCAGGGACAATATCTTCATGTCATCCAACAATGTCACCTGTCATACAACATAAATCCCTTCAAGGATGAGGCATTGTGTGATGTTTCCCCAATGGAAGTTTGTGATTTTCTATTAAACCATCTATATATGTGGATATTTCATGTTGTTTATGAGTCTTGACCCTATAGTGTCATTGTTACTCTGGGGGGTCATCGCTATAGGATACCAGAGGTAGTTCTGACAACTGTGTCGATAAAAATGTTCCACAAAGTAATCTCTCATACCATAAATTTTATCCTCTTCACAACTTGGTTAGAATAGAAGGAAACTACAACAACTACAACCTCGTCCCAATACCCTTCTATCCAGTAGAAGTAGATCAACAAGATTGTAGAATAGCTCCAAGATATTTCTACTCCACCTACAGGGGTGCCTCCGAGTTATGATAAATCCCTTCATGTTATTCATGATGCATATTCCCTGATAGAGTCCTCCCACACTTTGGTATATCATGCAACAATATTGGTTAAACAGATCCAAGCCCTCCAACAACAGGTTCATAACAACCTTCAACAAGCTAAGCAGGACAACTTTTTCAGCAGGGGAAGCAACTCACCAAGGTTCAGATTCAGTAAAATATTCCCTAGGGAATTCATGCAATAAATACCATTTCTTCCTAAGGAGGGGGGATTGATCTAGGTGGAAATCAGTGGCCACTCACCTATTCTAGTGGCTTAAACACGAGTTTCCACCTTGGCAGTTTTTCTACAACTTTTTGGGTCCTAAACTTCTAGGGATGTTTTGAGGCCCTCCATAGTCGCACTATAGGATTTAACCAGAGTATGACAACAACATGTGTATTTCTAGTATATACCTTTTAAATGAGCTATCGTGCATGCCAAACAGAGATCGTTTGCAAAAACTACACCCTTGGGAAGTTGACATACCAACTACCCCCATCAGGGCCCACAAACCTTTTGGAATTTCATCTTCTGAGGTTAGGGTTTTGGATTTTATTTATGTTAAAAAGGCCTCTAGAGCCTCATTGTAATCGTCATTATATTCTTGTGAATGTGCATAGCCATTGCAACTCTTCTTAGAGATAAGCTTCCACCATTCTAACGAGTCATTGAATTTGTAATTTTACAGTTTCTATACATTCTCTCATTAATAAAAAAAAATTCATTACTGTACCTCTATTTTTATTGCAATATCTCTACATATTTCATTGTTATATATCTAACTTAATTTCATTCTCAAAATAATCTAGATCAAGGGAATACCCTATTGGTTTTTTGAAGCAAGATGAGAGCTCTTAAATCCCTTATAAGATATTAGAAATTTCTTGGAAGAAATTCCTAGGAGTTTTAGTCCTGAAACAAACTGTGTAACCTATAAAAATTTGTGTCTTTCCCTATTGGAAGAAGAACAAAGTGGAAAGAAAGGCAATTTTGGGAAATAAAGCATGTACGAGGAAAGTGACAGTTGGAAGGAAGAGAAGCATGAGTGCATGCATGGAATACCTAATGACATTAGGGTTAGGGTTTTTGTAATGTATTGTAATGGTTGAAGATCCAAAAACATATAAATATAGATACCTAAGTCTCATAGTAAGGTGGCTAGTCATTAGTTGTTGATTTGATAGAGAGAAAAGAATATGAAGAGTTGGATGTGAGGAAGCAGATGCTATGTAATATTTTTTTGTATGACCTAATTCTGTAAAATATTGAGCTAGAGAGGACTGAGGAGGGTAGATATTGAGGGTTAGATCGTAGGCTGAGGATCCTAGTGCGATCTAGTCCACCTCATAATATATCTTAACCCGAATGAGAAGAGTTGTAAAGCGTGTGACGCTGGAGTGTCAGAACGACTATAATAAAAGAGATAAGAGCCAGATCTTTGTGGACGTAGCCCAGGGGGGGTGAACCATGATAACACCTATTTTTTGTGATTGATTGCATGTATTTCTTTATTGTATTCAATAGATATATGCTAAATGGATGAGTTGTTATATTTCCTCCTTAATAGTAAGTGATGTTGCAGTATGCTAATAAGTTACAATATAAATCGTAGCATATAGTTCTCAAAACTCCCACTCAATCCCAGGCTGCGAACACATGGGTATTGTAGCCGCCCATTAAGACTATCTTGGGTGAGATGGTGCAGTGCACCTTGTGTGTTGCATTGCCTTCTAGTTTACCAGGAGGGCCGATAGTTTTAGAGGCTTTGTTGGAAACCTGAACAAACATGAACCTTGGGTCATTCAATAAAAACTCAGACATGATATATATAAAGAAACAACAAATGGTTCTGTTTCCATTGATAGGAATAATAGAAGATTGAGTAGATGAGATATGTTGCAGATATGTTAAAAGTCAAATAAAATCGACAGGAGGCGGATCAAGAGAATATTAAAGAAGAGAAGAAATCAATGAGCCACTAGAAGGGGATGTTGAGAGCGTGGAATCCCACAAAAGCAGAGATCAAAAGATGGCTAAGGACAAAAGAGTTGGAGTTTGCAGAGAAAGATAAGAGAAGCCCTAGAGTAACACCCCACAAATATCTTGACAGATACATGTTCACTGATTTGAATGAAGTCTTTTTTTGTTATTTTCCACATTTATTGCAGGAGTGGATACTAAGGTTGAAGGGTAACCATGCAACGAACCAGATCTGGCAGTTAGAGTGGACCCCAGTACATATTGAGCAGTTACAACAGGTGAATAAAAAATTCATCCGTGCAGTAGATTTTTGGCTAGACAGTATTGTGGTAGGTTTTATAACAGAGTTTGCAGTAGATACAATGAATTCGTACAACACAACGGAGCAAGAGTTTCTACACAGACCTTAATGAAGGTATATTAGATCGTTGTATACTTATATTAAGATATTGCTACACAACAAAGGGGTAATGACGATTGAGTCAGACAAATAAACTTCCTTGTGTGCATGGGGGAAGGGGGGAAGCACTAACAAAAAGAGGAGAAATGGAAGGAGGAAAGGATAAGGGAAAGAAGAAGTAATCCTTGGAACCAATCATGATGGATGAMAACTAGATCARGTGGATCATGGCGATAGCTAGAAAKAYGCGTAGCGRAGTACCCTACCAATACAARGTGARCACCAAGAAGAGGGCTGTAGCCRGGATGGAAGGATTGGCGAGTGGYGAGGAAGAGGTAGAGGATATMTGGGATGTGGAGTAGATTGAGGAAATCCTGTGYGTAACATATGAGAGGAAGAMAAGAGGTCCAAGAATGGGAAGATAAGGAAACAATCCTATCCATATTAATGTTAGTGTGGAACCCATAAACCCATGTGCGACCAATACACCAAAGAGAACACCACCATTTAGACAACCGAACTTCGGGAGAAGAAAGACAATAAGAAGTACATCTACACAAAGCACAACAAATGGAGGAGCCAGTTCAGGCAACACTAGTTAAGTATCTACACCGCGCAAAGGTAGTAGTTCAATGTTCAGAATGGTAGGACACGATCCAACCATTAGATTACCATAATTTAAAGGGGAAGCGTCGTAGGAACCAGAAAAACATTTGTTCATCTGTGAGAAGATTTGGGAAGAAAAATGGATCATAGACGAAGATACTAAACTGGCAGAACTAGCGATTACATTAAGGGATCGCGCACTAGATTGGTATATGAGCTTAGCTACAAAAAATCCACTAGGGACAACTATAACAATTGTAGACATGAAGAAATTTCTCATAAATGAGTTCCAGAATCCAAGTTTAGAAGATCAGTACATGAACGAGATGATCGAAATTAGACAAAAAATGGGAGAATCCATATGGTAAATTGACCAAAGATTCAAGTGACTGAAGGGAAAGTTGAAATATCTTATGACCAATATGCAACATAGGAACCTGTTCATCAATTCACTACTACCACACCTAAAATACCCATTGCGACAACAAAATTTTTAGACGCAGACGGAGGCTCTACATGCAGCCTTGTAATTGGAAGAAAACCAATACTAGCAGATGGATCCAACAATTGAAGAAATGAAGTATGATTTGAAGAACTTAACGTTCTAGTTAAACTGGAATAAAGGTAAGGACAAATGAGAAGTAATTTGGTGTACTACATGCAGGATGAAAGGGCACCACAAGAATGAATGTACAACATTCACATAGTATATGGCGGTAGGAATGCAAAACCCATTACCAATAGGAGGACTACAGTGCAAAATCTGTAAGAAACTAGGCCATGATCCATATCACTGTCCAATGATGCAAAAATAATAGACAGTCCCAAAGAGTTCATATTGGAACTTTTGAAATTCAGTGGACCAAGATGACAAATATTGTATAACTATGGATTTGATGCGAGAGAGGACATCAGATGCATATAGAGTGTAGGCAGAAATGATGACTGGGAAAGCCACACCACAATTTAACCAATTCCCAACCCCATACAACACTATGCAACAATAGTATAATACTGTGCAACAACCATATAATACCATGCAACCACAATACAAATCAACACAACCTCGGTACAATACCGCATATTACAATCAGGTGCCTCAGTATAATGCACCGAGAAGAGATCGAGTGGGCTATAGAGGTGGAGGACGAGTGAGAGGGGGTTTTCGAGTGGGCTATAGAGGTGGAGGACGAGTGAGAGGGGGTTTTGGAAGAGGGAGAGTACCAGTGGTATATCACAATTTCCAACAACTGGGACATTATGAAAGCGAACGACCACTTCCACCAACAACTTGTATGTGTTTTCACGCATCAAACCATGATACAAAAAAATATCCAACATTATTAGTAAAGATTCAGGAAAAGAGAATCTAGAACAACCAGAATGTTCAGTGGATTTTAGCCGAAGCGAGGGATGAAGGATGGAACATCAACATATTCACCTGCGAAAGAGATAAAACAAGAAACGACACAGTCCGTCAAGAGCTAGTATAACACCAATGGGTGAAGAATAACGTCGAACCAAGGAATAAGTTTGACCCACAAAATGAGAAGGAGATATTTAAGCAATCTAGAAAAGAATTTAAGAAGGAAGACATTGCGTCGACTTCAAATGCACAACAAAGAAAGGAAGCACCAGAGTATGATATGCCTATGTTATTGGATCATAACAATGAAAGTCAACCCACAAGACAAGTAAGTACAATCAAATGATTTTTGCAATCATGTGTAAAAGTATTGAATGATCCATCATCCATCAAAATATTGCAAAACATATTAGAAAGATGTAGTATAGAGACGGAAGGAAAAATAGAACAAAAAACAGTCAATCACCTACATACCAAGAGAAGAACAGGTAAGGAGTTCAGACTGAAAGCCAACATCAGAGATTTCAACATGGGAGACATCATACTAGATCTAGGATCTGAAGTTAATGTATTACCAAAGAAGATATGGAAATGTATGGGAGAGCCCACATTAGGATATTCACCTGTTCAACTAAAACTAGCAAACCAACACAGAGTCCTACCAATTGGTAGACTGAAAGGAGTGAAGGTAGACCTGGATGGAGTGTGCACTAAAGAATACTTAGAAGTGATTGAAATAGTGGATGGCACAACACCATATCTAGCATTACTTGGTTTGGATTGGGCATTGACAACCAAGCCATAATAAATTTGAAGACATGGAAAATGACATTTGAGTTAGGTGAATACATGATCATCGTGCCCTTAGACCTATCAAAAGGAGAAATGTTTGTATAACCCACTTGCTTAGACATAGAGGAAATAAGCCAGTTGTACATAAAAACTGCGTGCGATGAGAATTATGTGAACCCAACTACATATGGGATACTCAGTTGGCGGACCATTAATTCATTTGCGACAGACTCATATACCAGTTTAGAGAACTAGCAACAAACGCTACACAAAGTTTCCATGAGAAGATGTGCACGAATAGACTACGCAGTAAGATGGGTAGGCACAGAGATAAGGGAACCACCCAATTTCCATGGAATAAATGATCTAGAAGCATTATTGGCACACTATGAAGATGAATTTTTAGAGAATCATAGAATATAGCACTTGATATATCTATCAAGGCCACACCTGCAAGATGGTGGGGCGCACACAAAGAGACAATAACATATTGGTACCAATATAAGCATTTACTGCCCATAAGGTTTTACGTAGAACAGAAAAAAAAACAACCAATAGAATTACGATGGACATGGGGCACCAACGACACACTTGGAGAAGTGCAGAATGCTGTGGACAATGACAGCTTCGGAGAAATAGCCCCATCATTTCATACACACTCTATAGGTCATACCAATGAAATGCTCTATAGAACAGGAATTGCGCAAAGGAACTTCGACTTGGACGATATTGCAACAGAATTTTACAGTCACTTTATCAATCGAGCACAAGAACCCCAACATAGATGTAACTCTTAAATAGATAAGAGGGGTGATATTCATCAAAGAACCAGAAGTCGAACTCATAACAGAAGAGAAACAACAGAACAAACAAACAATCAAAGAACTGTTGCCATGTTACCATGTGCAGGAGGAAGCACCAGATGATGACGATCCATGCGATATTTAGATCGAGGAAGCAGAAGGTGAAAGAGAAGTGGAGGGTCCACCTATAGAATAAAAAGGCATTTCCCCGTCGATCAAG
Source organism: Picea sitchensis (assembly GCA_010110895.2). Lineage (NCBI taxonomy): Eukaryota > Viridiplantae > Streptophyta > Pinopsida > Pinales > Pinaceae > Picea > Picea sitchensis. The sequence goes on from SNQJ01S0074924.1 coordinate 39,977, forward strand.
GTGAAGAAAGTCAATATTGGAACAGTTGAGAATCCAAAAATGGCCAACATTGGAGATTATTGGGATGAGCAAACAGTAGAAAGCATAACAGAGTTACTGCACGAGTACGGTGACCTATTTCCCACAACATTTACAAAAATGAAGGGTATAGCAAGAGAGCTAGGAGAAATGAAGATACCACTCAGAGCTGAAGTGATATCGATTAGACAACGACCATACAGATTGAACCCGATATATAAGAAAAAAGTCAAAGCTAAGATCGACAGGATGCTTGAAGTTGGAATCATAGAACCAATGGAAGAATCAGAATGGATAAGCCTAATGGTAGTTCAGGAGAAAAAATAAGGAGGGATAAAGATATGTGTTAACTTGAGGAAATTGAATGATTCAAGCCTACATGACCCGTTCCCTACACCTTTCACAGATGAAGTGTTGGAGAACATAGGAGGACAAAAAGTTTACTCATTCACTAATGGATTCTCAGGCTACCACCAGATCAAGATAGCACAAGAAGACAGATACAAGACCACATTTTCTACAGAATGGGGATCCTACCAGTACACAATCATGTCGTTCAGACTGAATAATGCACCTGCAATATTTTCCAAAGTACTCATCGTCGCGTTTAAGGAATTCATCCACAAGTTTCTGTAGGTATACTTGGACGATTGGACAATATATATTTTGTTGAAAGACCATGTAGAAGTTTTACAGTTGATGTTATAAATATGTAGGCAGTGCTAGATATCAATAAACATAAAAATATGTATATTCAGAACACCGTTTGGGATACTATTGGGCCATATGGTATGAAAACAAGGTTTACTAGTAGATCCTGCAAATATTGCAATAATTGTTAACTTTCCACCACCAAAAATAGTCCATCAACTCAGAATGACATTGGGACACACATGATACTACAATTTTTTTATCAAAGGGTACGCGCAAATTACTGCACCAATTGAGAAACTACTAAGAAAATATGCAAAGTTTTAGTGGAACAACGATTATCAAGATGGTCTAGATATGCTGAAAGAAAAGATGGTCACCACGCCAATACTAGTATTTCTAGACTGGGAGAAGACATTCCACGTACATGCAGATGCATCAACCATAACACTTGGAGCTATCTTGGCACAACCAGGAGCGAGAGATTTGGATCACCCTATAGCATTTGAGAGCAGAAAGATATCAGAACATAACAAAACTATAACACAACAAATAGGGAAGGCCTAGCTATGGTCTATGAACTACATAAGTTTAGACATTACTTATTGGGAAAACACTTTAAGATGTTCACAGATCACTCAACCCTTAAATACCTAGTCAACAAGCCAATGTTGGGGGGTAGAAAATGTCGATAGTTACTACTATTTCAAGAATTTGATTTTGAAGTAATAGTCAATACAAGGAAATTGAATGCATGACTAACCACCTATCTAGGGTTACAAACAGAGAAGAACCTATGAATTTAGAAGAAAACTTCCTGGGGACATAGTTATTTTCAGTCCAGATTGTTGATGAATACTTTGCATATATCATTCAATACTTGAGCATAGGAACTAAGCCATAGGAATATAACACCGTGAAAAAGAGAAACCTAGTATTCCAAGATACAGACTATCAACTGATCGCAGGACACTTATACAAAATGGGTGCAGATAACATCTTGCGAAGATATGTGTTAGAACACGAAAGACCAAGAATTGTAGTAGAGCCCATGAGAGAATAACAAGAAGACATTACGCAGGCAAAAATACTGCGTTGAAGGTATTGCGCGTAAGAATATGGTGGATGACCATTCACAGAGACTCAAAGGAGTACTGCTAGAGATGCGATGTCTTCAAAATGGTTGGTAAACCCAATAGAATGGATGAGATGCCATTATGACCACAGGTAACATTGCATGCATTCAATAAATGGGCAATAGACTTTTTGGGACCAATCAACCCACCAACAAAAAGAAAAGGAGCAAGGTACATTATCACCATGACAAAATACCTGGCAAGAAGGGCAGCAGACACATCAGTGAAGGATTGCAACATGGAAACAAAATCACACTTTCTATTTGAACAAGTTATCACTAGATTTGGGTGCCCAAGAGTTTTGATGAGAGACCAAGACAGACACTTCATTAACAACACTATCAATGCTATGCCTGAAGAGTTCGAAGTCCTTCATCAGAAGATCACAACATATCACTGTTGGGCCCGTGATATGATTGATATTATGATGTTAATTAGATCCTTTTTTCCGAATGTGTATATGCATTTTCATGTTTTGAAGAAGTTTTTGAAGAGATTTTGTGTCAAATTGCTATGATCCACACCAGGTATGCATAACTCATGTTTTATGATGATCTTGAGTGTAATTCAGTATGTTTTTATGTTTCCAGGAATCTAATTCTCATTTTTGGTGTCATAGGGAAAAATCACAGCTTTGTTTTGCTTCCGACACTCAGTCTGGTACTCCATCCAATACTCAGTCTGGTACTCCATTTGACACTCCCTCCGACACTTTGTCCTGCACAAAAATGATGGGCGATTTGGCAGTTATGGTATTGGCGACCAGTGATGGGTGAATCAGAGACATGGGTTTTGCTCGTGCTCATGGCCTGCAACCACTGAACTCTTGACAACTTGATTTGGGTTGTTATGTTGGGCGATTATTGGCTCGCCTCATTTCGGTAGTTAGGGCATCTTAAATGCAATTTACTGTTTTTAGAAGAGGATCGACCTTCCAGTGGTCAACCTCTTAGCTTGTAAAAATTATAAATACCACCTCAATGGTTAGACAATAGTTAAGAAGTTAAGGAATAGAGAGTTAGAGACAAAGACAATTTTAGCTCTGTTTTTCCATTTTCATTTTTCCAGAATTGTGTAAAGACTGCATTTTTAGTTTTAATGGTGAGCTCGTGTTGTTGAAGTTCGTGGTNAGACAATAGTTAAGAAGTTAAGGAATAGAGAGTTAGAGACAAAGACAATTTTAGCTCTGTTTTTCCATTTTCATTTTTCCAGAATTGTGTAAAGACTGCATTTTTAGTTTTAATGGTGAGCTCGTGTTGTTGAAGTTCGTGGTGCTCCTTTGAAGAGTAACCACGACTTGTTGGGGGGCCCACAAACAGTCTGGGTGACTATCCTATGATTTTGCTTGTGAATTGAGTAGCATAGATGTCTTTTTATTTCTTTTCCTGTACATGAATTGTCATTTTTATTTCTTGTTATATAAATTGCTCTTTATAATTTAATTGGTTTAATTTAGTTTTGCAGGTTATTATGAGGAATCTTGTTAATATACAATGATTCTTTAGTTAGTAGAAGCAATATTTCAAGCTTAGACACTAACCCCATCTGTGATTAGATGATAGATTAGACTTTTTTTATGATGAAACAAAGTTTGAAATCAAGTTTAAAATAGAGTTTAAAACAGAGTTTTAGAACATAATTTTAATTCATGCTTTCTTTGACAGAGCTTTGGTGAATGGATAGTGATAGTGTTAGATTTAATTGTTAGATTGCTTATCCAATTACTGTTTAGTTTGTTCTTATCTAATTGTTAATTAGTTTACTCATTTCATTACTTGTCATATGCTAGAATAATGTTTAATTTCTGTTTATGAGTATTTCTTCTTTTTTCAATTTGAATTATTAGATAGAACTAGTTTAGCTTACTTCATGCAATTTCTTTCTTAGATTTAGGTTGCAATTTCAATTTGTAGTTAATGATTGAATTTAGTATAGTATGAATTT
>SNQJ01S0074925.1:0-15162 GCA_010110895.2 Picea sitchensis
AACCAAGATCCAGGTCATATGTGACTGACCAACCCCAACCACACTCACTGAGCTTCAGATCTTCTTGGGCCTTGCCAATTTATATCGCAGGTTTGTGTTGGGATTCTCCCATATTGCATGGTACCTCAGCCAAGTAACCAGGGCTGGTGGTAAGGTGAAATTTGTGTGGGGTCAGTCTCAACAACAATCATTCAATGATTTGAAGCAACACTTATGCTTAGCCCCAGTAATTTCATTACCGGACCTGCAACAACCCTTTGAGATCGAGACATATGCTTCAGACTATGTTGTGGGTGATGTTTTCATTCATCACAGCCACCCCGTGGCCTATCATAGTGAGACACTATCAGATGTTGTTTGTAAGTAACCTAATTATGAAAAATAAATGTACTCCATTGTGCAAGCCTGCCTCCAGTGGATACATTACATCCTTGGGAAGAAGACAGTTATCTGCACTGATCATAAGCCACTGTAGTTCATGCAAACACAAGGAAAATTGCAGAATGACTATCGTCAAAAGTGGTCCACATACTTGCAGCAATTCCACCTCAACATCAAGTATAAAACAAGAAGTACCAACTGATTCGTTGATTGCCTTAGCAGTTCGCCAGTCGTGAAACTCACCATGGTGATAGACTCTTGTGGCCATGAGAACTCTGGATGGACCCAACTCTATGAGACAGACCTGGACTTCGCCACCACCTACCAAATGCTGGGCACAAATGTAGTTGTCGCTAATTTCCATCTTTCAAAAGGGATGTTGTGTCGTCTAGGCCATATATTTGTTCCATCAAGCGAGCAAGTGAAGATGATCTGAGAAACCCACTACAATCAGGTGACATGACACTTCGGTGTCGAAAAGACAGTGGAAATGTTGCAGAAACATTTCTATCGACTGAAACTTCAACAAGATGTCAGCAAGTATTTCAGGTCTTGCACTTCTTGCGTTATTTCCAAACTGACCACTAATAAAAAGGGCTTGTACACCCCTCTTCCTAGTCCATATAGGCCATGGGAATCCATCTCAATGGACTACATGTCAGGCCTCCCATCCACCAAGAGGGGAAATGACTATGTTTTTATGGTTGTTGATCTCTTTTCTAATATGGCGATTATGGTTTCATGCAAGAAGAGAATCACAGTAGAGGTCACTGCCAAGCTCTTCTTTGAATGAGTCTGGGTACATTTTGGAATCCCACAAACCATTATCTCAGATCGAGATAGTTGGTTTCTCAACACATTATGGTCGAGCCTCTGGTCACTACTAGACACCAAGCTCACCAAATCCACAACCTTCCACCCCTAGACAGATGACCAAAATGAGGTCGTAAATCGAATGATCATGCATATCCTACGCATGTACAATTCCAAGAACCCCAGCACATGGGATGAGACTCTTCCCTATGTTCAAAATAGCTACAATCGAGCCATACATAGTTCAACCAGCCACAGCCCCTTTCAAGTGGGGTTGGGATTCCAACCATTGGGTTCCATAGATGTTGCACTACCCCTTGCGGTCACCTCGACCGACTCATCTCCTTCTCCACCTGAAGCTAAAAAATCCACCTGGTTCATTGAGAGGATATAGCACATCCTCCAATAGGTTCAGGATATTTTACAGAAGTCCAATTCCAAGTACAAGCAACATAATGATCAACAACAGGTGACACATAAGTTTCAAGTGGGATACAAAGTTTGGTTGCACTTGCAGAAAGAATGACTTACAGGGCCCCATTAGAATCTTCTCCCACTTCATTATGGACCGTACACCATCACCAATGCTATGGGTGACAACACTTTTGAGCTCAATATTCCTCATTTCCTTGGCCTGCATCGAGTGTTCAACATGGATCTCTTTCAACCTTATTTCCCACCATTATTGGACACCTCAGAGATAGTAGAACAATGGAAACCAACAAAGCTCAATCCAAAATGCATACAACAAGAATCCAATGATCATATTTGGGACACATAGGTCAAGGGACCTATCCAAAAAAGGATCCATCTTTATCGAGTTGTCAAAGCAGGACAACTCTTACACTAAGGCAAGTGGCTCATCTGGGGTCAAATTCAACAGAAATTTCCTCATTTGATGGAGGAAATCAACACAATGGAGACCATTGATTCCTAAGGGGGAGGATTTATCTATATGGATGTCGGTGGCCTCCCACCTATTCCAACTGGCTCATTTTGGCATTTTTCTAGTTTCGTAGTTTTTTCCTAGTTTTCGGATCTCTGACTTCCAGGGCCGTTTTGAGGCCCTAAAAAACGTTTTTAGGGCTCGCCATAGTTAAATTATAGACGGAGTTGGACTTTGACAACAACATGTGTAGTCCTCAAATATACCTTTCCAGTGGGCTATCGTGTGCCTAAAATGAAGATCGTATGCAAAATTTACGACCCTGGGAAGTTGATGTACTAACTTACCCCAACGGGGCCCACATGACTTTTGGCACTTCATCTCCTAGTGTTAGGTTTTTGGATTTCTATGGTTTTTGAAATTCCTATTTATTGTAAAAATGCCTTCATAACCTCATTGTAATAATTTTATTCCGAATGAGTGCATTCGTCACATCTCTTCTTGAATATAAGCCACCACCACTTTAGCAAGCTTGTTTTCTGCTACATTTTACAGTTTCAACTCATTTCCTTATTGAATAGAAACCAATTTTACTTTATATATGTTATTTTGTGTTAAGAATATTTTAATAATAATCTATATTCATTTCGTTCTTCTCATAAAATCTGTATCATCTGAATTTATGGGAAGCAGTCGTTCAATGGTTCAGAGTTCGGGAGAAACATGGTGATAAGTTAAGAAACTCGTCGAAGCACGGTGTATGACATGGTATGATGACACCACTAGGGGTGGCATGGAACTCCCTATTCATGCCATGTGTCATTCATAATTGTACATTTGATGGTAATTTTGGACCAATAACATTCTGACACGAGGGGGCCATGTGTCACCATCTTATATGATGACAACTCTATTACGTGGATGCCAAAAAGTTAAGAGGTTTGGGAATTCGACGTTCGGGAGCTTCAAATTGTTCTGGTGGGAGATCCTCTAGAGTTCTGAAGACTAGAGTGTCGAAGTGATGTGGTATGATGACATCACATAGAAAGACATAGGGTTGTCAGGAATTCGGCGTTCGGGAGAAATGTTGTGTTGTGTTGCAAAATTCTCCAAATCCTAGAGTCCTAGAGCTCCTCATGACCACATATATCTGAAGTAAACCTCGATCATTTATCCTTGAACCCTTCATGGGTTCGCTTCTTTAGAATTTCGAAAGAATTGTAATGTCATGCTGGGAAAATTCTCCGAAGCCCGTAACCCCGAAGGCTTGGAAAGCTAAGGTGACGTAGTTTTTCGATGTCACCTGGGGTGATGTGGACACATAGGATATGTTCCATGTGTCATCCTGTTTTATGTTGCTCACAGATCCTTTTTTCCAATTATAAATTGACACATGTCACCCGTAGAATTGGTCACGTGTCATCTCCATGGTTTTTCCACATATCACCACCCCTGCTGCATAGTTATTAACGAGACTCCAAAATTTAGGAGGTTTAGTAGTTAGGGAGTTTTTAGGTGTGATGTAGTAAGAAACTCCAAAGTTCAAATCTCCAAAGCACCAGAGTAGGGATACTTTGAAGAGCATCTATGGGATTTTTCCAGTTTGACATTCAAAGGGAATGTAGTGTGATGAGGGTGAAACCCCCGAAGCCCGAAGCCTCAAAGCTCTAGATAAGCGCTTTTTCAGCTAGGCACATGGTCATGACCATGGTCACAAGAAGTTGAGAGCTAACGGAAGAAGGGATAATGGTTGAATTGTTGTTTTCAAGACAGAAAAGCGTTAAGGAAGGATTTATCCCACGATTTCAAGTCATGGTCACTTGTGAAGGTGGTTTGAAAGAATCGTCTGTGCATAATTGAATTATGTATCAACCAAAGGATAACACGGATGTGTTATACGATGCAGTCGTATATATATATATTCTTCATGAATTGGAAGGACCTGTAGCATTTTGTTTGGAAAATGTTGTTTATCACTTGCTTAACTCTGACAAAATGGTCACTTGCAAAATTTGAAGAATTAAGGGGTTTAAACATATCAGATCAAAATGCATATTGAAGAAACGAAAGAAGGTGAGGGAGCCTCTAACCATGATAAAGAGTCCAAAGGCCAGAATACCAAAGTTGGCAATGCAGAGACATAATCCAATGGATGCAAGGGCTAGGGGGAGCAAGAAACATTGATAGAAATTGTAAAAAGCCTAAAAATAGAAGTGCAGAGCTACAAGGAAGACAATGAGACATTGATGAGAGAGAAAAGTTAGATAAATGCTCAAGTGTTGCAGAGCTTAAATCACTTGCAAGGACAAGAAAAGAATGGCTCAAGACAAGAGGAAGGAGGCAGGTATCATGAAATAAGAGATGATCATGGAAGAGATGGTTATTCCATAAGTCCTAGAATATCTCATAGACACCACTCACCTCCTTAATCAACAATAAAGTTTTATGCAACTGAATATTCCATAAGCAATCCAGAGGTGTCTCATGTTAGGCACCAAAGAAGAAGGTATGAAGTGGACAGTTTGCAAGGAGAGCTGAGGAAGATTAAGACACCATACTTTGATGGTGAAAGGGAAAGGGAAGATGATGTTGAAGCATGGTTTCTTGGACTTAAGAGATATTTCCAATTTCATAACTATTCATCAAACCTAGAAGCTAGAATTGCCACCTACCATTTACATGGGAAAGTGGCTATGTGGTGGGACCAACTGAAGAAATTTGAACATATTAATGTAGGATCACTTGGAAGTAGTTCAAGAAGTATTTTTAGAATGAGTACCTCTCAGAGGATTTGTATGACAAGAAAATGTAGGAGTTCTTTGAACTCAGGCTAGGAAACATGTCCATGGAAGAATATGAGAAGAAGTTCTTGGAGTTGTTAAAGTATGTGGGGTTTATAAATGATGAAAAGGTGAAAATACATAGGTTTTTGAGTGGACTTCCATCCTTTTATAAAGAAAATAATAGGTATGATGAGCCCAAGACCTTGACTGAGACCATTAAGAAGGATAAGTACTTGTATGAGAAAGGCCAAGGCAAAGAATCCATGTAGAAATCTTGGAAGGATAAGAAAAAGGAGAAGTCTAATTAGAGTAATAAGGGATTCAAACCTCCTTTCAATAGAAATGAGCCTAATAAAAATCATCAAGACTGGTATGATAAGGATGAATCCAAAAAACAAGACTCACTAGGAAAAAGGGGAATACCACCAATCCAATGTTGGGGATGAAAGGAAGATCACATGTACAAGGATTTCCCTCATAGAAAGGATAGAGTGAAGACCATGCACAACATCCAATATGCTACAACAATAGAGGACATGGGAAGAATTTATGTATCCTTAGATGATCAACAAGCAGAGTACCAATCCAATATGATCAAGGTGGAAGATAAGATCATTAATCAACTGGTTTCTATTTTAATTTATTCAAGAGCAAGTCATTGTTACATTGATCTTAAGCTAGTGGACAGATTTCATTTGGAGAAAAGTGAGCTTGGGAAATCAAGTTTGGTTCAACTAGCCATTAGAACCAAAAGGAGAATTCATGATATGGTCATAGGTTTTTCCATAAGTCTTAATGGTGTAAATACAAGTGTTGATCTGAATATCATACCATTGGGATCTTATGATATTCTAATTCGAATGGATTGGTTGGACAAGCATCATGTTGTCCTAGATTGTCATGGAAAGGCATTTACGTGTCTTGACAGAGATGGAAAATAGAGCACTGTGAAAGGTGTACCAGGACCCATCTCTATAAGGGATATTTCAACCTTACAATGGAAGAGATGTTTCAAAAAAGGGTGTCATTTGTATGTAGCCCATGTGGAGGTGCCAGAAAATACAAAGGGGCCAAGCCTTGAAGATTTTACAATACTGCAAGAATTCGAGGATGTATTCCAAGAAATACTTGGGTTGCCACCAAAAAGGGAAAGAGATTTATCTATTGATTTAGTGCCAGGGGATGCCCCGGTGTCAAAAACGCCTTACAGAATGAGCACACCAGAGTTAAAAGAATTAGAAATGCAGTTGGAGGAATTGTTGAAGAAAGGGTACATATGCTGAAGTGTTTCACCTTGGGGAGCGCCAGTACTCTTTGTCAAAAAGAAATATGGGACCTTGAGGCTTTGTATTTATTTTCGATAGATGAATAAGTCCACTATAAAGAACATGTATCCTCTATCTAGAATTGATGACCTCTTTGATCAACTAAGAGGAGAAAATATATTTTCAAAGATAGAATTGAGATCGGGATACCATCAGGAAAGACACAAAGAAGAAGATATCCATAAGACAACTTTTAGAACCAGGTATGGGCATTATGAATTTGTAGTGGTGCCATTTGGATTGTCCAATGCACTAGTTGTATTTATGTGCTTAATGAATGGAATATTCAGATGTTAGTTGGATAATTTTGTCATAGTATTCTTAGATGACATACTTGTCTATTCTAATTCAGAGGAAGAGAATGAACATCACCTAATATTGGTATTGCAAGTGCCGAGGGAACATCGATTGTATGCCAATCTAAGTAAGTGTTATTTTGATCAAGAACAAATCCATTAATTGGGGAACATTATTTCAAAACATGGTATAGTAGTGGATCCATAGAAGATTGAATCCATTAGAGGATGGCCTGTACCCATGAATGTTTCATAAGTCAGATATTTTATGGGGTTAGTTGGTTACTACATAAGGTTTAAAGTATGGTTCTCTAAGATTTCTCATCCCATCACTTCTTTGCAAAAGAAGGGAATTAAATTTGAATGGACATATGAATGTGAAGAGAACTTTAATTTGTTGAAGGAGTTACTCACTAGTGCACCTGTGTTCAAGATTGTTCACCCAAATGAAAGGTTTTTGGTATGTACAGATGCATGCAAGGAAGGACTTGGTGGATTCCTCACTCAAAATGGACATGTCATCAATTATGAGTCTAGAAATCTTAAGGAACATGATAGGAACTATGACACACATGACTGGGAGATTGCTTCCATTTTTCATGCATTGAAGATGTGGAGGCATTACCTCATGGGAAAAATATTTGAATTGAGAACAAATCACAATGGTATGAAGTATCTTTTTGAGAAACTTTGAATGATAGGAAAACAAGATGGCTGGAATTTTTAAGTGGATACAACTTTGATATCAAGAATATCAAAGGAAAAGAAAATAAATTTGTCGATTCACTTAGTAGAAGAGTACATATCATGCATGCTACAATTGTTAGCATGCATCAGTTAGACTTGAAGAGTAAAATTTTAGATGTTTTTGTTACAGATCAACATTACCTACAGGTAAGGTAAATATTACAACAAGGATATGTACAATAGAAAATGAAAGAGTATAAGATAAAGGAATATGGATTACTTATGCATAAACATAGAATTTATGTTCCTAGTTCCGGAGAACTTAGGAATTTGGTATTAAAGGAAATGCACAATGTTCCATATGTTGGAAATCCTGGTTACTAGAAAACAATTACAGCAATAAGAAGCCAATTCTTTTGGTCGGGGATGAAAAATGATGTTCCTAATTACATCGCCATATGTATGGAATGTCAGAGGGTGAATGTTGAGCATAGACACCCAGCGGGTTTGCTACAACCATTACCAATTCCAAAGAAGAAATGGCAAGTAATAGCCATTGTATTTATAACTAAATTGCCCAAGACAACAAGACAACATGATTCAATTATGGTAGTGGTTGATAAATTGACAAAGGCTGCTCATTTTGTTCCTGTAAAAAAAACTCATATAGAAACTAATATTGCAGAAATTTATATGAAGGAAATTGTTATGTTGTATAGGATACCTAGGACAATTGTCTCAAATAGAGAAAGAATGTTTACTTCGAATTTATGGAACGGATTATTTAAATTATTTAGTACAAATCTGAACTTTAGAACAACATACCATCCGTAGTTAGATGGGCAGATAGAGAGGTTCAACTGAGTAATTGAAGACATGTTGAGAATGTGTCTAATGGATAAGCCATCTAAGTCGGAAGATTACTTGCACTTGGTTGAGTTTTCCTATAACAATGGGTATCAAAATTCAATAAAGATGAGCCCATTTGAAGCCTTGTATTGTAGGAAATGAAGTACTCCAGTAAGATGGGACAACCCAATAGATATAGTGGTACTTGGGCCAGAGTTGGTCAAGGATATGGAAGACAAGATGATTAAGATTAAGAAAAAATTAAAGGCATCTCACGATAGACAAAAAGTTTAGGCAGATAATAATAGAACAACAAGAGAATTTAATGTGGGGGAGAAGGTGCTTTTGAAAGTGAATCCCAAGAAGAGCTCTTTGAAGTTGGATAGTTGTACAAAGATGGTCACCAAATTCTGTGGTCTATTTGAGATATTGGACAGAATAGGGCTAGTTGCATACATGCTTGCATTTCCTTCTTCCATGAATGTGTATAATGTATTTCATGTCTCCTTGCTAAAGAAATCTGTACATGATCCTAACCATGTTATTGATTGGCATCTGATTCAGGTAGAGATAACGAGAGACTTTTAAGTCCAGTCAGTGCGAATATTGAACAAAAAAGTGAAAATTCTCCATAATCAAGTTATAAAGATGGTAAAAATTTAGTGGACCTACTGCGGTCCTGAAGATGCTACCCAGAAGCATGAATATGCCATGCAGGTAGAGTACCTGCAACTTTTTGAATAAATTCTAAAATTTGGATTCTTGTTTGTATATACACTGAGGACAATGCCAAAATAAGGGGGACGGGATGTAACACTTCGGGTTTTGATCCCCCGTATTAAATAATGTATTGTTACACTACTGAGAGGCTAGTGTGACCAAGAAATGTAATGTTTTTATCATTATTAATAATAAATACCTCGTTGGTTGCTAGATGGACAAGGACAAGAGCTATAGGGGGATATGATTCCACAAGAGAGAGGGATTGAGGCGATAAGAATTTTATTTTATATTTTATTCTCCATTTTTTCTTAATGGAGAATAAGAATGATGCGAGCTTCTTTGGGGAAAGCTAAGAGGTTCTTGATCCCCACAAATTACATAAACGTGTCCCTGGTCTGTTGGGGGGGTTGTCACATTTGTTGATTCTCTCATTCGTTGGTCATTTCATTTGTTCTGACTTCCATTTCTCATCCTCATTATTCCATTGGTCGCTTTAATATTCCCTCATGCATCCATTCACCCGATTGTCCATTTTTTCACACCTCTCATGGAAACTTCACTCCATTCACTCGTTCATCGCACTCATCTTCCTCATTCACATTTGGATTGGGAAAGGAAATAGGACTATTGAAGAACAACAGTAGTTTTGTTGGTTGTAAATATTGTTGGTGAAATCCAACTATGAACGAGGCCTGCATCTTTGAGATTTTTTGTCTTGTGCCCAAATTTTCTCACAACTGCGAGTCCTGAGAATACCAGCATGGATATTGCCCAAATTTTCTCACAACTACGAGTCCTGAGAATCCAAAGAATGGATATTCTGGACCAGCTGCACTAGAGCCTTGGAAGGAGAAGGACTACCTGAGGGATTGCATGGCAGATAAGGGTGGAGTTCCATTCTCTTAAGCAGTGTTGGGTAGAAGAGAGTTGGCTACTTGGATTGTTGTGGGTGTTTGGAAACCTTTGAGAGCTTGAGAGCTTGAGAGTTGATTGTTTTGGGAACCCAATTACACTTTGGAATTATCATTGTGGATTCGTAGCCCTGGCTCGTGGATGACATTGTTGTTGAGACTTGGAACAAATATGTTCATGGTTAAGTGGAACATCCTTGGTCCATAGCGAGTCGGTGGTTCTCTCTATTAAAGAAAATTCCTCTCTATTATGGTATTATTTACCTGTGTATGAATTATTTCTATTGTGTATCTTATTTATCAAGTTGAATTGATATGTTTAGAGTATGCAAGCTTGTTTTTTGTTGTTGTGCATGTTGTATGCTTCATTTCTTTTATGTTTAGCATGAATCTTGATCAATGCATGTGAATATTTCATGCATTTCTTTGTTATGTAAAGTTAGAGAAGGGGTCGAATTAGTCCAGGGGAGGGACTTGTGGTTAGCATGTCTAGCTTGTGGGTGGTTGGGTATGTTGCAATCCATCATAATTACTTGTGCCATAAGTGAATAATTCACAAGAAAAATTTAGGATATATTTAGTCATTTTTCACAATTTCTATCCAACATATTGCTTTCTAAATGACCCATTTCAAGCCATTGATGCTTCTTCTTGACTTCATCTTCCTTTTCCGACTTAGAATTTGATTCATCACCAATATCCACTGCATCTTTTCTTAATTCAATCTATACATTTTATGGTTGAAAAATTCATTGTTCATAAAACAAAACATCTCTACTTATTATTATCTTCTTTGCTTGACGATCAAACAACCTGTAACTTTTTGTTTCAATACTATATCCAATAAAATAACACTTCACACTTTATTATCCAATTTTATCCTATTTTCCTTATGAACATGTGCATATGCAGTGCAATAAAAAACTTTAATATGTGCAGCATTTGGTTTGTATCATGACCATGATTCTTCTAGAGTCAAATTCAATATTGCTCTCATAAGACATATATTGTGAGTATAAATTGCAATCTGCACTGCTTCGACCCAAAATTAATTTCCAAAAGACTTAGTTTTAATATGTTCTGATCCATTTCAACTAATGTCGTGTTTTTCCTTTCCGCGAATCCATTCTGTTGAGGAGAGCAATATTTTGTAAACTCTCGCTTTATTCCATTCTTCATACAATAATTCAAAATCTAATTTGACATGTATTTCCCCCCATTATTTATTCGTAGGGTGAGAATTTTCAAACCACTTTTCTTTTCAACTAAAGCCTTAAACTTAAGAAAATGAGAAAACATTTCATACTTTTCCTGAAAAAATACACCCAAGTCTTTCTAGAATAATCATAAACGAAAGTGAGAAAACAACGTGCCTTTCCAAAAGGCAAAGTCTCCATTGGACCACACATATATGAATGTATTAGTGCTAGACATTCTCTAGCCTTCCATGTTCTATTTGAGAAACGTTCCTTGTGTTGTTTCCAAAAAATGCACCCTTCACATACTTCATCATCCATCTTAATATAAAGAAGACCATTTACCATGTTCTGCTTCCTTAACAACACCAAACTTTGAAAATTCAAATGTCCCATCCTTAAATCCCAAATCTTGCTATTAATTTATTCTGTAACATTCAAACTGTGTGAGTTACTTGAATCAAATGAAAGTTTGAAAATTCTATCTTCGGTCATTTCTCCTCTTTCTACTACTGCATTTTTATTTAGATTATTCATGATTAAGCACTCTTTATTATCAAACATTAACTTGTAGTTTTTCTCCATCATGTGAACTACATAAAGTAAATTCTTCTTCAACGCTAGTGTTAAAAATGTGTCCTCAATAAACGTCTTCTTTCCATGAAATGTTGGAATTACAACTGTGTCTTTCCCTTTAATATCAAAAACTCTACCATCACCAAACATAACCTTACAAGAATAATTGTCATTTATTCTAGTAAACAACTCCTCCTGAGATGCCATATGAGTTGAACATCCCAGATAAATATACCAAGCTTCACTTTCTTCATTATGTGCCATAAAACGTGATATAAATATTTTTTCATTCCTTCTTTCTTAAACAACTATATTTGCACCTTTATGTTCCATATCTCGCAATTTTGCATAACAATATTTTTCAAGATGAACAAATTTATGACAACAATAACACTTTGGTCCTTGTCTTTCTTGAGATCCATCCCTTCTGCTTCCTCTTCCATGAGATCCCTCTCTGCCTCTTCCTCTAAATTGACTTGGACTTCTTCCTCTTCCTCTTGAGGTGGATGCATTTCCTTGATAATTTTGTGACTATTTTGGATGCCTATTTTGATTTTGATTATGATATTGACCCCTACTTCTTCCTCTTTCTCTATTCCCCTCTTTCTCTATTCCTTGCGGAAAAAACATGTTCCACTTCCTTAGTTGGATTAATTTCTTCAACAATTAGCAAAAAACCACTCAATTCATCGGTTTTCATCGTGTTTAAATCTTTAGAGACCATAGTAATGGTGGTGACCATCTAAAACTTGGGCAGAACACTTGTTAAAATCTTCTCAATTAGTCTTTTTTCTAGAATATGTACCCCTAGTTGCCTCATATGATTAACAAGATCTTTCATTTTGGAGACATAATCATGAATGGATTCATTACTTTGCATATTTTCTTTTTCATTTTTTTCCCTTAATATTCACAATTTAGCTACAACCATACCTTCATATGTGTTCTTTAAAATATTTCATGCTTTTTTGGATGATTCTACAACATTGATTATTGAAAATATAGATTCTTCAAATGCACTTTCTACGAGAGAAAGAGCTTCATTAGCTTTATTTATAAGTTTTTTTAGAGATTTCTTGTAAGACATCGTATATCCATCAATTACAAGTTCCCATAAATCTTTAATAATAAATATGATTTACATGTGTTAAAAATAATTAATATTTGTGAGTTTTGGAATAACAATATTACTTTTAAACTCTTTTATACAATTTGAAATTAAAC
Source organism: Picea sitchensis (assembly GCA_010110895.2). Classification (NCBI taxonomy): domain Eukaryota; kingdom Viridiplantae; phylum Streptophyta; class Pinopsida; order Pinales; family Pinaceae; genus Picea; species Picea sitchensis. The sequence goes on from SNQJ01S0074925.1 coordinate 12,651, forward strand.
CCTCAATATCTCTTAATTACATCATAAGCTTTTGAAAGAAAAGTATTACAATCTTTCCAAAGGAATTCCATTCTTGAAAAATGTAACATAACCCATATTGTTTTACACCTTCTTACATAGTTGTGAGAATATATATAAAATACTTTGACAAATTAAAAACTATTTTCTCACATCCACATTCTAACACAAATTACAATGCAGTGATTTTAAAAGTACCTTTCTAACACAAATTACAATGCCAATCATAGGAAAAGTCACGTTGAAAGTTGATGATGATATAAACGTATAAAAACGCTCATGCAGTCACATGCACGTCTCTTCAAACAAGTCGCATAGCAGCAAATGTTCACACCAAATGAAGGAGTCCACACAATTTCCAACACTTCTTTCCCACTCACATGCACTCGCACGCTATCCACACAACCATACAGTCCACGCTATCCACATTTTTGCTACACGAGTAGATTCTTCTCCTTCGCATCAGACGTGCTTGTTCTACTTAGTTGCAAATTTCACTCAAGAGTCCATACCATACCAGACGTGCTTGATTAATACCATACAAAGCCTTCTTCAATTTGTAAACACAATATTCTTTACCTGGAACTTCAAAACCTTTGGTTTCTCAACATATATTTCTTCATCTACATAACCATTCAATAAAGTTGATTTCACATCCATCTGAAAAATTATCCATTTGTATTGTTGAGCCAATGCAAGTACCATCCTCATTGTATCCTACTTTTCCATTGGAGAAAATGTCTCAGTATAATCAATTCCTTCCCATTGTGTATATCCTTTTACAACTAAACGAGATTTATACTTATCAATTGTTCCATCTGATTTATACTTACTTTTATAAACCCACTTAGTACTAATTGCACCTTTTCCTTTTGTTAAACTGACCAACTCCTAGGTATCATTCCTCACCAAGGCATCTTTTCCTTTTGCTAAACTGATGAACTCCTAGGTATCATTCCTCACCAAGGAATTCAATTATTCTTCCATAGCTTCATCCCATTATTTCTTTCTTGATTCTTCTACATAATAATGCGGTTCATCCATCATCATTATGTGTGCCATAACTGCAGAATTCACAAGAAAACTTTGGGATCTAGTAAGTATTTTTTTTAAATTTCTATCCAACATATTGCTTTCTAAATGACCCATTTCAAGCCACTGAGGCTTGTTCTTGGATTCATCTTCCTTTTCTGACTTATAATTTGATTCATCACCAATATCAACTACATATTTTCTTAATTCAATCTATACATTTCCTGGTTGAAAATTCCATTGTTCATAAAACAAAACATCTCTACTTATTATTATCTTCTTTGCTTGAGGATAAAACAACCTGTAACTTTTTATTTCAATACTATATCCAATAAAAATACACTTCACACTTTATCATCCAATTTTATCCTCTTTTCCTGAGGAACATGTGCATATACAATGCAACCAAAAACTTTTGTATGTGCAACACTTGGTTTGTATCCTGACCATGCTTCTTCTGTAGTCAAATTTAATATCGCTCTCGTAGGACATATGTTGTGAGTATAAACTGCAATGTGCACTGCTTCGGCCCAAAATTCATTTCCAAGAGACTTAGTTTTAACATACTCCGATCCATTTCAACTACTATCATGTTTTTCCTTTTTGCGACTCCATTCTGTTGAGGAGAGTAAGATTTAGTAAACTCTTCCTTTATTCCATTATTCCTACAATAATTCAAAAACTCATTTGACATGTATTCTCCCCCATTATCTTTTCGTAGGGTGATAATTTCCAAACCTCTTTTCTTTTCAACTAAAGCCTTAAACTCAAGAAAATGAGAAAACATTTCATAGTTCTACTAAAAAAATACACCCTAGTCTTCCAAAAGGCACAATCTCCATTAGACCACAAAAATATGAATGTACAAGTTCTAGATATTCTCTAACCTTCCATGTTCTATTTGAGAAACTTTCCCTATGTTGTTTTCCAAAAATGTGCCCTTCACATACTTCATCATCCATCTTAATATAAGAAAGACCATTTACCATGTTCCGCTTCCTTAACAATACCAAACTTTGAAGATTCAAATGTCCCATCCTTAAATCCCAAAGCTTGCTATTAATTTATTCTGTAACATTCAAACTCTCTAAGTTACTTGAATCAAATGAAAGTTTGAAATTTTCTTCTTCAGTCATTTCTCCTCTTGCTACTATTGCATTTTTATTTATCTTATTCATGATCAAGCACTCTTTATTATGAAACATTAACTTGTAGTTTTTATCCATCATTTGACCTACAAAAAGTAGATTATTCTTCAATGCTAGTGTTAACAATGTGTCCTCAATAAACTTCTTCTTTCCATGAAATGTTGCAATTATAACTGTGTCTTTCCCTTTAACTTCAAAAACTCTATCATCACCAAATATAACCTTAAAAGAATAATTGTCATTTATTCGAGTAAAAAACTCCTCCTGAGATGTCATATGAGTTGAACATAATCAAATCAATATACCAAGCTTCA
>SNQJ01S0074927.1:0-10940 GCA_010110895.2 Picea sitchensis
TGAGGTGTATATGGAGTAGTTTTCTGCCTTTCTATACCGCATTTCTTACATAATTCTTCAAATTCATTCCCACAGAACTCTCCGCCATTATTTGTTCTCAGCATCTTAATTCTTTTCTCTGTTTGATTCTCAACAAGAGCCTTAAACTCTTTAAACTTGTCAAAGACTTCAGATTTCTTCCTGAGGAAATATATCCAAGTTTTTCTCGAGAAGTCATCTATAAATGAGACATAGTACACAGATTTTCCCAATGATGGGACTGTTGAAAGGAGAAAATGACCGTCCATCAATTGGAAGAACAAGTCCAGTCCGAGGTTGTCTAAATAACCCAAGCCGTTTGGTGTGACTTGCTCCGACGGGTTTAATGGCTCTATTGGTCAATCTAAAGGTCCTAAAAGAAACAAATAAAAGAAAAAGAGAAAACTAACAAATAACTACTTAATGTATATATGTATATACGTATGTACATAACTATTTTAAATAACGGATCTGTTTATCTAATTTATGTGCATTATGTACAAGTTGCGAGTTTTAATATAAACTCATGAAAATCTATGAAAAGATGGTTTCTTTAACAAAAGCAGATAAAGAAAGCACATAAACAATTTTTTGTTTTTTCTTTATTTATCTAAGATTAAACAAAAAAATATATACTATGAAACAAAAGTATGTGGACGGTCAAACCCAGACCATATATTAGAGTTTCGTAAACAAATAAACAACAGTAAGAAATGAACTAACCTATCAATGAGTTAATCAACGTGCATCCAACATCTGTATAATTATGGAAAGTCCAGCCAGTCTGTCCAAGAGATAAATCTGCAATGAACCTTGAAAGTATTTGGAATAAATGCAACATAGTATATTGACTGTTGAATTTTAACGACAGAAAGAAGAGATGAAAATAATCGTGGTGATCTTATGATTTACAAGCAATTACAGTGAGATAAATCTTATCGTAAGAACTTTGCATTTAAACGTTTCAACAAAAATTAAAGATAAATCTCATAATTTGAGCTGAATAGATGATCACCCTATATAATATCTGAAACATCACATCTGTACAGTATTTATAAATGAATTATCCCAACTCATAATAAAGCATGAAGACAAAAGATATCAACACCTATTATCATGTCAAGATAAACAAAACTTAAACTAAGACATCATACACAAGAAGCTAAAGTTGTAATATGTATTTTTGTTCCATTCAAGTCAGTACATTAATTGTCCATACTTCAGCCCCAGGCCATGATAATTTGATTACAAAAAATATGAGTTTATAAAGGGTTCAKAAAAGCTAACTGTCTTATCTTATAAGATAAGATTAAATCTCTACAATCATCTACTGATTACAAAAATAGGGGGAATATAACCACCCCAAATCACACTAAATCTCTAAAAACAAAAAAGAGTTTGTTCCTGTTTACACAAAAATGAGCCATGGATATGGCTAATAAGCTCAAAAAAGATCCAGATCATTTAGTCGCCATAAACTCCCAAATATTCTGAAAGAAAAGGATGAAATAAATAAATTCAGATATACATTTAACCAATATTTTCTAAATTTCGAATACGAATAGACTGGCTACAGAATCTGTTGATTCTGTAGCTAGTCTTATTTTAACAATAAAATCTAATTTATTCCATGAACAAGAATGTAACACTATTTTAAGACAAAAATGAATCTTTACCTTTAACTGGAAAATCAAATCAATTCACATGATCTCAGAATTGATCATTGTTGTGACACTCTTGACATTTTTTAGTATGATGTTCCCTGTTGTTTTCGGACGTTTTCCTTGTCTCTGAGCAATGGACTTGAGTCTATGATTTTCATATGTTAGGGGGTCGACCATATCGGTAAGGGTTTTGATCTATGATTGTAAAATGGGTATGTCCGTGTAACACTTGTCAATCCAGAATAGACAAGTTTCACATTGTAAATCTGTGACGGCCATTTGAGAATACCCACGATTGTGTGTCGAACTGTCTTCACTGCTGCCTTTAGATTTGTTATAAAACTTATTACCTGGAAACCCATGACTGTGCTTCAATCAAGGTGGGAGGTTATCCACGAAATTGTAAGCCTGGTGGGGTTCTTCTTGGAAAGAAGGAGGGTCTTCTTCGGCCAAGAATCTGTCGATCTCTGAGTCCGAGATTTCATGGATCTCGATCATTTTGATCGAGCTCACATGAGGGTTTGATTTATTTCGTAATTTCCTCAAGATCAACCTACCTGCCCTTTTATTTTTAAAACCTAAATCGATATCACCTTTAGATGGCTTGCCCATAGGTCTGTTTGCTTTCTTAGTAGAGGCATTAGGATGGCTCTGCTCAACATCTTTTGGGTCGGATATAGGCTTACTGAGGGTGGATGTAAGATAGGCCTGTGTAGATGAAGGGACTACAGTTTCCTCTATCACAGGTTTGTCAACCTCTACAGCATTCGAGTCAATGAAACCGTTTCGGGCCAGGAAGGAATTCTAGTCATCATGTTGTAACTTCAATTGGTGTACTAACAGTATCTTTATTAAGCCGTGGTGAAACAAGCTTGAATACAATTGTTTTCTTTTATACCTCTTTGTCATTTTATACAAGCTTCTCCACAAGTAATATGGCATGTTTAATTGAAACCCAATGAAATTCATAAGCAAACGTATATGATATAGAAAAACAAAACCAAAACGGCCTTCACACGTCACGAATTGTTTCAAGACTGCTAGCAAGCCATGCCATCGGGTTTTCAACATGGACATGGGCATACCTCTGTCGCAACAATTGATTTTTCAAGACGTGAAGAAAAGGCTCCATGGAACCTCCTTGACTTTAGCATTTTTGAACCACTTCTGCCCGGTCAAAGGAAGACCTGTTGCTTGACCTAAAAAATCATATGTGACTTCGACCTGAACGTCTCCCACCTTAGCTCGACATCCGTCAAACAAAAGGGAAAATTCCTGAGCATCTCGCAAGTTGAATCCCTAGAATTTCTCAATAAAAACAAGCCAACCTTGACCCTCGAGATCCTCCCTTACATCATCGCACAGGAGCAGGGTCTGAGAGTGATTGGGTTCAATCCTAACAACTGAGGCCATGGGGATTCAACAAGTAGTCAATAAAACACAGTGAGTATGGATATTTTCGAAGGAGAAGACCAGAGTGACATTTCAAACCCAAAACTCATCAATAACCTAGGGCGTATGAATAGAAGTTCCTCAATACGAAATGATAGGTGTTTTGTGAAATGATTGCGAGGAGTACATGCAAAACCCGAGATTAAGCTCGAAGTGATGGGCTTACTATTGTCGAACTTCCACCTCTCACATGGTACAGGCCACGACCAGGTGCATTAAAACTTCATCATTGCGCAACAAGGTAGGTTTGGTTTGTAAAGTTTAGGATAGGGAAAAAATTTATAAACCAAAATGTATTGACAAGGAAACGCATGACCAAGAGCCACAAAAATATATCAAGGTTTAAACTAAAAGGACCCTTGTTGATTCAAATAACAATCCATAAGCATGCTTCACATTTGAGGAGTCAATAAAGAAGATGAGCTTGATAGCAGGAAACAAAGTCTTTTATTAACAAAAATTGTGGAGCCATCTACCTTTCATAAACTTTTAAATAAAGAAGTAATACAGTCAATGCTTCGTTTTCATGCTTTCATTCATGAACGAATCCTGGAAAAAAAAACACTAGGAATAATTGAAAACTCACATTTGTAGTTTCAAAAATTGCTTATGAAGAACAGAAAATGTACGACCCCAGGTATGCAGCTACATAGATTATTATTTGATGCTTTAAAAAGTTAAAAATATGTTGGGCTGCCAATAATGGAGACTTGCTGGGAGAAGCAGTTATCTCTGTATCACTGATGATTTCAGGTTAGAAACATTTGAATGATTTCAAATCAAAGAACAATTGAAAGACATTTGATCATCTTTGACAATCATTACGTGGTCCATCTTAAGATATCTTTCATTAAAAAAATGAAATCTAGTGACAAACTTAACAAATGAAAGCCACGATGTTTAAGTTATTGGCTCCAATATTGTTGACAGGGCCAATGCTGCCAGTAGGCATCCATAGCCTCTATAGGGATGTCAATTAACCCACTCTGATGCCTTTATCCTGTCCAAAAAATTTCAAATCAGAATGAAGGATGCTTATGACCAAAATCGAAATCTATACCAGAGAATTTTCTTTAACCTGACATTGCTTCGCTGCCAGCGGGCCTATTCAGTACCCCGACGAAGTTGTCTTGGCATCATGCATCCATTTACCCACTGCCAGCAGACATGTTCAGTGTCCCGGTGGGTTTACAAACACTTCCCACAACTCTTGAGAAATTGTTCACTGTCTGATATAATTTTAAAGACATTCAGCAGACCGAGGTGACGCTGAAAATTCCATTTTTTACAAAACTTGTTATTTTCCAGGCCTTTTAATTTATTTTTCTTGATAACCTTCATCATGATCTGAAAATAGTTCATAAATGAAAGTAATTTTTCGAGGATAGGGAGGCATCGTTGAGTTTCTTTCTTAAAAGCAGGGACAGTGTAAAGAGATTTTAATGATAGTCGTGTTTGCCTTCAAATGAAAATTGAAACCAAAAATCAATTCTCAAACAAAATACCATCTTTCACTAGTCTACGTTTTTAGAAAAACACAACAATTGATGCTCTGACAGCCCTTGACAGTTGTTTCGAGATGAAGCATTTTGTTCTCCCCTTCTGAACTAAATTGTAATACAGGCATGTTTGACTCAAAAAGGACAATAAAAAATAAAGATAAGAACAAACCGGAAAAGAAAACGGAAAGAAAAAGAAACCAAAACAGAAAAAATATGTACAAAAGGTGTATCTGAGATTTGTCAGGTGAAATACCTTTTGAGAGCTTGGCCATTCACCGGGAAGGTGTATGGCTGTCCCTCTAAATTCTGCAGGCGGAAAGAACTGGGACCTAGTTTTTCAGCGATTAAAAATGGTCCCAACCACAAGTTTTGGAACTTAGTATGTTCCCCCTTCCCCTCATGTGGTTTATCCCACTTGAAGAAAATATCACCTACCTCAAAATTCTTGTCCGAGGCAGAACCGGACTCAAACCAGCTTTTGACAATATATTGATGTTGATCCAGTTTTTGTTTTGCTTGAGTCCTTACCTCTTCTAACTTCAATAGAGAATTAATATGACTTTCCAGAGGAGGACAACCTTCTTCCTAAACCTTCTGCGATAGTTGCAAAGAAGGAAGAAGAACATGCAGAGGAAGAATTGCTTCCATTTCGTAAAAAAGGAAAAAGGGTGAATTACCAACAACAGTTTTTGGAATTACCCTATCAACCCAGATTGCATTGAATAGTGCAGTATGCCAGTTTTTGTGGTTTTCCGAAACCGTCCTCTTGATGATCTTGATCAGGTTTTTGTTAGTTGATTCTGCCAAACCATTTCCTTGGGGGTAATAGCTGGCATAATATTTTAGCTTTATCCCTTTTTCTAAAGAAAAGGCACTCATTTCAAGGGATGAAAAATAGGAAGCATTATCAAACACTAGACATTCAGGAATACTGAATCGAGTGATGATGTTTGAATTAAGGAAAGATATTACCTGACTAGTGTTCACCACTTTTAATGGCGCAGCCTCGGACCATCTGGTGAAATAGTCTGTTGCTGTGATTATGTACTTATGCTGCTACGAGGAGCTGGGGTTAATTGGGCCAATAATGTCAAGACCCCATTGCTGAAAAGGGAAATCAACCAAGATAGGTTGCAACAGGAATGTTTCCCTCTGTACACATCCAAAATCCTTTTGACAGATTGCGCATTTGCGGCATAATGTATGGGCATCTTTGAAAAGTGTCCCTTAGTACTTTGTGGGCAGTAGTGTCTCCACCAAAATGCCCACTAGCTTCTCCTGCATGCAACTCAGATAAGAATTTATCTACTTCATCTCTTGTTAGACAACGCATAAAGATTTCCTCAATTTTTTTGCGAAATAGTACACCATTCACAAGCTGGTAAGGTGCAGACTTTAATCTCAACGCTCTCCTCTTTTTTGGATCAAGGTGATGAGGAGCTGAACCGTGTGTTAGATAAAACTTAATGTCGTCATACCAAGGATTTGTAAGATTTTGTATACAGCAGGTTTGACTTTGATTATGTTGATCTTCAATTAACATATCAGTTTGACTTTGTTGTTCTTCAACTGAATCAGCGACCAATTTACATAGACCTTGGCCTCTAACATTTTTTGCTAGGGTGATTTAGAGGTCATACTCTTGTAAGGATGTCACCCAGTTTTCCCGTTTTTCACCCAGTTATTTCTGTACTAATAAATTTCTGACAAACGGGTAAGGAACAATGACTTTGGTTCTATATTTTAGTAGATACGATCAGAAATGTTTTACTTCTTTAAAAACAGCATAAGCCTATCGATCTATAACTGGATAATTAAGCTTTGTTCCCTTAAAGGATGATCTCATAAAGGCAATGGGAACCTCGTTGTTTTCAGTATTCCTTTGGGTTAGCACAGTGGCATAAGATCGATCAGAGGCAAACGTGTAAAGAGTGAAATCTCGTGAAAAGTCAGGGCTTATTAGGGATGGAGCCTCTACTATGGATTTTTTGATTGAATCAAAAGATTGACTTTCTTGAGGTCCCCAATGTTATTGCACATAATTTTTTATTAAGTTTTGTAAAGGCCTCACCATTTCCGAAAAACTCAGAACGAACCTTCTGACAAAATTTATCTGACCTAGGAAAGATTGCATAGATTTTTTGGAAGAGGGGGGAGGGAGTTTTGAAATGACTTGAGTCCTCTCAGGATCAATGATCATACCTTCATTGGATACTATGAATCTGAGAAGCTTACCTTGTTCTACTGCAAAGACATATTTTTTAGGATTAAGAGAGATGTCATATTTACGACATCGTTGTAAAACAAATCTCAGATGGGCTAAGTGATCCCCCTTATTCTTGGAGAAAATTGTGACATCATCGAGATAGACCACTACAGATTGATTGATTAGACTGTAAAAAGTGACATCCATCGCTCTCTGGAAAGTGGCACCGACATTTATAAGCCCAAAGGGCATCTTTCTATAAGCATAGGTTCCCCATGGAGTACGGAAAGTGGTTTTCAGCTGGTCTAGAGGAGACATAAGGACTTGGTTGTACCCTAAAAAAATGTCTAGTAGCGACAATCTTTTAGAACCAGATACCTATTGGAGAATTTGTTCCATCGGAGGAACGAGGTAGTTGTCTTTATCAGATGCTCGGTTTAAGTTTTGGAAATTGACACATAGTCGGATTTTGCCACTTTTCTTCTTCATAGGGACAAGGTTAGAAACCCACTGAGTATGCCTTACTGGGAAGATTATATTTGCATTCAATAGTTTGTTTAGTTCCTTCTTGACCGTTGGATCTAGTTTTAGGTGCATGTTCCTTAACTTCTGTTGAAAAGGCTGAGTCAAGGGTTTCATGGGGATAATGCGTTGTATAATGTTAGGGTCGAATGTTTTTAGATCATCATACATCCAAGCAAAGACATCCTTAAATTCTTTAAACAATTTAATAAAGGTTGATTTCTCTTGCTCAGAACATCCCGTTCCCAAATTGATGCATTGTGGATTATCTTTAGTTCCTAGATTTACTTTTTCATGGGTCAAGGAAGAACTATTCGTTTTACAATTTACCGATTTTCTGAATTTATCATGCAAATCATAAAACTTTTCTAATCTTACCACGGATTTTGGGATAGAATTTACCACATATGATGTGGTTTCCGGAGACCTTGGGTCCGATATTACCGTAAAATTGTGGAGGTCTTCATCATGGGTGCCTTCATCAATAACTGCACCTTGGAAAGTGTCTTCCATGTGCAGGAAACTGATGATCTTTTGATCGTCATCGAACACTCTCCAATTAGTGATGTTTTCTGGGACTGATGGTCTGAACAACAACTCAATGGAGAATGCATTCGGAGAAAGGCCTTCTACGAGAAACAGTTTAGAAGCAACATTAGACAACAAGTCAGCCTCAGAATTATTTAATCTTGGAATGGAATTGATGTTAAATGTGGAAAATTTGTACATTAGATTCCATACCTCATCTTGATAACTTTTCAGGTGTGGAGTCAGGCAATGAATGGAATTCCTTACCTGCTTGACCACAATTTTGGAATCGTCGAATACCATTAAATTATGTATTTTCAAATCTAGTGCCTTTCTGAATCCTTGCAGAAGTGCCTCGTATTCAGCCGTATTGTTTGTTCATTCAAATTCTAATCAGCAAGCGATCAAAGTTTTGTTACCTGCTGGGTCAATGAGCACACATCCTGCACTAGATCATTTTTAGATTTGGACCCATCGAAGTAGAGAGACCACATGTGAGTCTCATCAGATGGCATATTAGGGAGAGATGCCAACTGTGTGCATGTCATGAGTTCTGACTGTTGTTCCGGGTCAGTAATGGTAGAAGTTTTTTCCATGAAGTTACCGAAAAAGGTGTTCATTCCCTGCATTTCAGGTGAATTAGCAGAAGCAGGAAATGGTTCATTAGTGTCATTTAAATCAGTCACGGTAAGCTTGAGATAACACTCACGATTGATCTTGATTCTATTAGGCTTTCCATTCTCTGGCAGCCACAAATGAGACCAGTCTCTCGCAAAGTAACCATGTAGTTGTTCGGACCAATCCCTACTTAAAAATGGGCCATATACTTCAGGGATGTCCACGACAATAATATCAATAATATGGTGAACTTTAGGATTAGAGGATAATCTGATAAGGACATTTTTTAATTCACCTATCACCTTAACACTCGTCCGATCAAGTTGAATAATTTTCAGACTTGAAAGTTTGACTTTAGCATTGATTTTCTGGTAGACAGAACAAGGCATTACATTTGATGATGTGCCAGAATGTACCACACAATTATGTACATTCCTATTGAAAATTTCAAAGGTCAACAGAAAAGGTGGGACATTTCTACGAGTGTTAACAACAGAACTTTGTTGATTTTTAGTTGCAGTCACGGGAATTATTCTATCTACATTTGTTACACTTTTTACAGCAAGGTCTCTTTTATCTGAGGGTTCTAGTGTCGTTTTAATGGGAACCTTTTGAGATGTTTTAGGACTCTTTTCTGCAAATTTGTTGTTGTTCAGATTGTTGTTTTTGTTGTTTTCTGCAATGTTCTGAAGCATCTTTTGCAAAAGAAAAGGAAATTTCAACAATTCATAAACAAAAATATTAGCTCTAAGTTTCTTAAGGTCTTCAATCAGATCGTATTCTAAACTTGGGGTTGTTGAATTTTGTTTAGTTTCAGTCTTCTTAAACTGTTTTTGAGGTGCATTAGTTCCAATTTTAGAAGAGGGTTTGTTTTGTGTTTTACTTTTGGTATTATAAGGATGAACCGTTTCAAAATTGGCTTGAAAGATACTATCCGAAAAATGCCCGAAGATGTTGGGAGAGGGTTTGTCCTCTTCCACTGTTTCTTGTTCAACTACATCTTCAGAAATCTCAGGGGGAACTAAGTTGTCATGAGCTTCAAGGATTGTCTGTATCGCATATTGTATACTTTCTAAATTAAGGCCTTCAAAATTTAAGTTGGGCCGGTTTGTGGGAAAGGGTTTTCTAAAAGGGGGTTTGTAAGACCATTTACTTGAAGAAGCTTCTTCAGCCGATCTCCTTAAATCTACAACCTGATTTGACAGTTTCTAAACGACCTTTTGTAAACTTTCCAGATCTGAAATATCTGATTGAGTTTTGGTTTGGGGAGGTCTAGGAAGAATTTTTATTTTCTTCTTGGAAGATGGGGTAATGTCTGCCTCATTACATATATTATCTCTTAGGCTTAGAATATCTTTCTCAATTTGGCTTTCCTCCTCGAAGGCTTCCAATAATGTTGCCTTCTTAGACCTTTTTACCTAGATTGCTATGTTCAGGTGTAGGGCTTTGGTGTAGTATGCGATGATAATATTTTCAGCAGGCATTGAATCAATGGGGATCAATTCTTTAATGTTAGAAACCTTTGATTAAAGTCTTTTATTTTTTCCTTGGGGTTCATCTTTAAACTGGAGAGTTCCATGACTAAGACTTCGGGAGATTTGTTGTCTCTGAATTTCTCAAGGAAACAAGATTCGAATGTATCCCAAGATACAATGGTGTGGGGTTGTTGGGCAAAATACTAGGTAGAGGCATTGCCTTCAAAAGTGTATGAAAAAATTCTGCATACTACATCTTCGTGTTCTACGTTTCGGAGTCTAATGGCTAGCATGAATTGTTTTATGTGATCCTCAGTGATTTTCTTAGAATCTGGATCGAATTTAGGGATCCATTTCTTCGGATGTTTAGGAAAAGGATGCTAGGGTCCAGGTATGGCCACAACATCTTGATCGAGCCAAGGTCTGGCAGGATTGTTTGGATTTTCCATGGGCATGGGTGGTGTTGAAGGCTGAGATGAAGAACTCCCTTCGTCCGATGACTCTTCTCCCGAAGAGGAAGGAGATGAAGGCGGTGGTGAAGGTGGGATACCAGATCCTCTGACTGTAGGAGTGGGGATGTGATTTGGATCTGTAGGATTTAGGAAAAGACCAGTGCCTTCAAGTTGCTCTCTGATATCATAGAAATCTAGCAGTTGATTCAGTGGTCGACCTGGTTGTCTGATACAGGCCAAATCACCGTGTGTCCTTAGAAGTGACTAACGAACATTTTTTTGTACGTCGAACCCTTGAGGGTTTGGCGTTACTGGCTCAATGGTAATCTGTGGATTTTCGTTTGAGGTGGTTGTTGTTTGAGAAGTAACGTGTTAAGGTCCTAACCCGCACATAGGTAGATCAATGTATTCGGATGTAATAAAGGTCAATATTAATAAGACCTTTCAATAAAATAGAATAAGGCGGATGTAAGAAGACCTAATAGAAGCTTCCGCTTCTAGAA
>SNQJ01S0074927.1:15650-43169 GCA_010110895.2 Picea sitchensis
CCTTACAAACTTTCTAGGAGATTTATATCTACCCTTAGACTTAGATCTCCCACTTGAGAAATTAGATCTATTTCTTTCCTGGGAACGTCCTCTTGCAAATAATGTGTATGTGCTATGTCCTTCCATATTCTTTCATCTCATCTCCTCTGACAACAAGGATGATACCACTTCTTCAAACTTCAAAGAAGTTGTATTACTACCTATGGCCACAACCAGACTATCCCACGAGTCTAGTAAAGAACACAACAAACTGATACATTTATCTTCATCTGAAATTTTAATCTCAACATATACTAATTGACTTACCAAAGTATTGAAGGCATTCAAATGCTCTGCCACCGAGTCTCCATCTCTCATCCTCAAGTTATACAGCTTGTTTCTTAGGAATAGTTTATTTACCAGGGACTTAGACTGATACAACTTACCCAACTTTTCCCATAAATCCTTGGTTGTAGATTCCTCTAACACATTCATTAATACTTAATCGGAGAGACACAGTCAGATTGTGCTCTTTGCCTTCCGATCCATCTTTTTCCAGTCATCTATAGAAGTTCCTGTAGGTGCAGTACCTGGATCTACCACGATCCACTAATCTTTTTCCACCAAAAGATCTTCCATCTTGAGCTTCCACAACTCAAATATTTTCCCATTAAACTTCTCGATCTCCATCTTCGAATTGCTTGCCATTTATTTTCACCTGAAAAACAATACCACAGATCTCCCAATGTAACAAGGCTTATCACAGTCCCGAGCCAAACCCTTGACCACAAAGGCATCCCCCTAAAGCCAATAAAGATCTGATACCAAATGTAAATTCTAACCTTGTACAATGTATATTGTAAACAGATATTCAGAAAAGAACAGAAAAGATACAATGGAAAATACAAACATTACACGTAGATTTTTCCCCTGGAGACCCAAACCGGGAAAACTAGCATATATTATATTCATTCATTGTGTTACATTGTTTACAATAAAATATACATATAGGAGCCAACGGCATCCAAAACCCTAACCCAATGACCTGGATTAGTCCAAAATCCTAATTCCTTAACCGGAAATAGAAAACCATCGGCAAAAACCAAGTGCCGAAAAAACCACCTAAATACATGAGACGTTTCCCGAGGTAGGTGTCACGTTTATAGCACCTTTACAACGTCATCACAAAAAATTTCATAATTGTGCATACTAACAATCAAAATCACTTTCTAAAAAATGAAATATCATTCCTTGCAGTTTGGCTTAGTAGGAAATTGGTCTTCCTTATGGGATTACAATACCGCCATATCCAAGACCCATTTCCTCCCTGCAATTCATTCTTTACACATCCAAACAAACTGTTAGTCTCTCATGCATCCATGTATATATATGTATATTCAAAACCATGCATATTAACAGCTCATCACATCTATATAAACATAAAAATGGAATCACATTCCTTGCCTATGCCTCATTTCAACGTACCAAACCTTTCAAAATGCAATTCAACATTTCAAATGATTTTTAAAAATGTGCCAATTATTCATGGCCACTTCCATACCCAATGCACTATTGCATTGTTTTCAAGTTCGTCACACTTTATGAACAGTTCTAGACATGGTGTGTTGGAATTTAACCAACCTTTTCCTCATGGGGCTTATTCATTTTCTTTCATTCTTACAGCGGAACCATATGGCTTGCTATAGGTCAATCATGATCCCAAATCAGTACACATGAAATCAAAAGTTTCACATGAATTCCTTTAAGCATTCCCTAATTGGTCAATGCATTCATGACATATCAGTTCATGAATTTGTCCAAGGGTTACAAATAGTGTTTACTACCATAGGTTCATACCTCCATCATTCGGGTTCTCCTTCCTAAATCATACCTTACTTGGGTACCCAAGGCATACAACTGCCTTTCAAAATTTCATTCATAACACTAAGACAATAAAATATTTCAAAAGGGGTTCTTACCAAATCCCTTCATACCTTGTGCCACATAGGCACATATATCTTTATACCGATTCTTGGTTGCTAGCACCCTCTTTTTGATTTTTACCTCATCAACGGTTCTTTATGGGGACTTTTACAGCCCTGTCAACAATGTTTCAACCGCAACCTTCTCTTGGTCATCCTCTTCTTGAGGTTTCCCATCATTGGCAACTACCTTCTTCAATAGCTCCAATTCCTTTCTATACATAGCATGCATCATCATAGTCACAATTACATTAGTTGCAATATTAAACCAAATGCATGTATCATAACATTTGAATTCATAAAACTTCTTCAAAATTTCCTAGCATATCTTTATGCACTTCATCACATTATCCTCAAATGTTTCCACAAGTGTAACACAAACAGATTTCGATTGTATCTTCAGCAATAAAATCCTTATCACTATGGTGTCAAAACCCTTTTTTTCTTTCATTAGCGTACTATCTTTCTCATCCAAGAGAAAACATAATACTCAACAAGGAAATAATTTAGGACTCTCCCCTTCTTCCAACTCTTTCTACATCGCCTGAGACTTTTCAGCCCAGACAAGTTATATCTAAGGCCTCACTTCCTTTTCCTAATCATGGCTTCAACCAAGCCTATTCAGTTAAATGTACTCATTTATTCGTTTAATCATACTCAGGGGGTTTAATTTCCTTTTACCAACTATACTGGTTTCTACAACTGCTCTTTTAATCCTATAGATATGTTAAACAATTTAGGGTTCTAAGGGTGAGAAAAGTGTTCCTCCTTTTCTCCCCCTTTATTTATGCAATCTACTTCTTATTGTGATATTTCTGCTCTTTTCCTGAGCAGACCTAGGTTAGGCTCATCCTAACTCTTAGGATACATCAGCATGCTTTAATAGAAAATTATTTTTCCCATAATGAATCATGAACCTGTGCATCCTGCATGTTACCATTTGGTTATCAGAATGGTCAAGATTCATTTAGTATTCTATTCATTACATGATGTTTTTCAAAATGCAATCTAGGATTATGGTGTGTGTGTGTGTGTGTGTATATATATATATATATTCATATACACTTGTGGCTCACTGCTTAATTCTCAATAGTCATTAAAGTTGTAACTTTGTTTTCCTGACAGAGTCTTCACACAGTTCCTCCACAGGGAACTCCTTTAGCATGCAACTTCCTTATTGCATATCCATCACTATTTGTGATGACCTCAGCCGTGAGTTATCTTCAGTAGTTTACCAAATATCCCATAAGGAATATAAACATCCATCTTGGTCATGTACCGAAATTATGTATCCATACATATTCTGGTTTTATTAACTTACATCATACATATGCATCACTTGCATGTTTCATACCTAACTCTACTAATATCAAGCTTCACATTAGGAAGCTCCATAATGCATTAACCTATGCACTCAAGCATGATTAAACACAGATAAGTATTCATCATGCTAGCTTATTTCTTGCACATTTTCCATGTCATTCACACACATGGACATATCTGACTTTTATATCCTTTTCCCAAGGATCTTCCAATCATCATTATGATCGTGTATACACATTCGTGTATAAGTAGGTGCATCTCTTGCACCTTTTTACCTCATGCATTCGCCTAATAGTTTAATTTCATCATTAGTGTCCTTTAGTTTGAGATTTCAGTCACTTACAGGACTAATATCACAGTCATATATCATATTGATGTTGCCTTCTCTCAAGGCCATAACCAACTAGGGTCACTTTCCTCTTTATGAGACAACGTCTCGCAAGAAAACCTCCTTGCCTCAGCATCCATAAGGTTTTACCCATCTCACTTTTCTCTGGTCATGAGGAGTTATATACTCTGATTTAATATAGAGTAGTAATTATAAATTCCAGGGATCCTACTTGATCCTATCAGATTCTTTTAAGCCCACAAATGTATTAACAATTATATAATCTACCATCATCATTGCTTGAAGTTCCAACTGCCCATGCTTAGAAGCAKTGTTATGAACACCAGGTCATCCATTCTTCGAGCTTCATCTACTCTTGAAAGAACCATGCCACCTTCATATATCCACATTCAAGTCTTATTATAAATGTTAATTATCATATCCCTACTCCGGTAAGAGTAGTTATCACTTTGACCAAGGGATAAAGAAATTCTTTTGTTGAAATTCAATAAGAAGTCCCAAAATCACAGGTTCAATCTGCATTCCTTCTCCTTAAGGAATAATGCAGATAAAAATGCCTCCTTACGTGACTCATACATGAGCCCAAGAAGGCCAAGTGTTGTAACCATTCTCTGATACCAATTTGTAACACACCCATGACGAGGCATAAAAAATTTCTCTTTTCTTAAAGGACAAATTCTCCATCCATGGTTTCTAATTTGGGAATTCGGGGAACCAGTTCGACCTCCTGGTCAAGGATCTCCGATTTTGAAGCCAACGACTCTCTTAGACCCTGATGTTCTCTCTCTGTAATTAAACATAGTCCCTTTCAACTTCCAGGTGTAGGTCTAATGGTACCCGCAACCTTCCCTTCGCACTTGGGAAATCTATGAGTTTGGATGCTAGCCCCTTTTTTGATAAGCCCCTCCTTGAGGTGACCTTGGGTGATAACCTCACGTAAACACACAATTGCGAGCATGGCCAAAGGTGGTTTGAAACCAAACTACCTTTTGGCCCGCAACTCTCCTTGAGCCTCCACGTGTCCTTTCTTCAAAATTGTTGTTTGGATTGCGGCCCACCCTCAAATTTTTAAAGTTCGCGCATATTCAATCCCCTCAATGCTACGAGACCATCGATCTCATGATATTGATTGTGCCTATGAACTGACAGCTCAAATCTATCCCTTTCAAAGCTACAGATCATATATGTCCTTTTGAAAATCAATGACTGTGATTTGTTTCGGAATTCCAGGCTTCAGAATTATCAAGTATCAAACTTTCCTTTCTTCCATACGTCAATATTTCGGAGTTGACAATTTGTGGACACCTGTCCTTCTCAATCAGCGACTCTGCCTCTTCTTCGGCATTTTGACCTTTCAACTAGATCAATGGTCCTACGACCCCTTTTCTCGATCAACAGTTGAGATTTCCTTTGGGTCTTCGGACTTCTGATATCTCAAATATCAAAATTCACTTCCCCTTGAAGTAAGTGGATTCCTGTTGCGTGTCCACTTGAATCGGATGGTTGAGGATTTCTTTGGGTATTTACCCAAAATATACAGATTTATGCCACCTGTCCTCTTGATCTGATGGCTATGAATTACTTCGGGACTTTACACAAAATCCACCGATCTACACCACGTCTCTTCTGGATCAGATGATCCAGATTCACCTCGGATGATCTGACGCTTGAGATTTACTTCGGATGATCTGACGACTGAGACCTACTTTGGATGATCAGATGATTGATTTACTTCAGCTCTTCGGCTCTATGGACTTTGCGAGTCTCAAATATCAACTAAAACCTCTCGAACAGATTTCTCTGGAGTCCATGATCCCTCACCACGCGTCCCTCTAGATATGGTGTTCCAGATTCACTTCAGGTCTTCAGGGTTCGGGAATATCAATTCTCAACCGAAACTCCAATGTAATTTACCTTAATATTTCGATCTATTGCCACGTATCTCTCTGGATCTAATGGTTTAGAGACCTTCAGATCTTCGGCCCTTTGGATCTTCAGGATTTAAGAGTTTCAAATCTTATGCACCCATTTCTCTAGAGTTATTTTACCTAAAATACACGATCTCCTGACATGTATCCCCCTGGTGATCAACGACCATGATTTACCTTGGTTGTTTTTCCTCCTCCTTGTCCACACACCTCCAAAGTTTTGGATCTAACACCATGTATCAACCCTAACGTTGGATGGTTCTGATTGACTTCGAAACTTCAGGACTTTTCAAGTCCACTCTCATGTGCACTTTCAAAGGGTTAGGCCTCGTGCACTTTCCTTAGGATCCAACGACTGTTGGTCCTTGTGCTCAGATCTAGCAGCCCAGATCTGATCTCCTCATGCACGCTCTTATAATTGTCTGGACCTCGATCCCAATGGTCCAGATCTTTCACAGTGCTCGATCCAACGGTCATTGTTGCTCCTCCTGATCTTTCTCTTTCTTCCCTGACTTGGAAAATTTCAGATGTTTTGAAGGTATCGACCTTCGATTTACTTCCTGCGAGCCCTGATGTATGGGTCTCAACTTCCGCTTCCCTCCTAAGCTTACGAACTTGAAACAAGTTTTCCTCTTAGACCTCATATGCACTTCTGGAAAACACTAGTCTCTTTTGAGCTTGGTCCTTAGGGAATTTTGAATTCCCATGTATTCCTTGCATTAATCTGCTCTTGTCATATTGACGATCCATGACCTTCCTTGATCCAATGGTCCATATCACATCCCAACTTTGGGTTTCAAAATTTTAATCGCACCAACGAGGGATTCTCCCATCGCACGAACTCCACACTCACATATCCGATGGTCAAGGTGGGTCCCAATAGATCCTTGGATCTATGGTTTAGATCGCATCGTGACTTCGGGTTTCAGAGGATCCATCCCCTTCATGATGATTACCAACATTCGCCGATATTTTGAAGACTGAAGGAGTCAAGGCGTTAACGCCTATGCTCCTTCTTCCAATATAGCAGTCGCGACAGACCATGGATCCTCCCAAAAGATCTCGTATGTTCGTCTTCCAAATGAAACGATATTCCCTTTCGATACTTGAATCTCTTTATCCTTCCTAAGCTTCGTCAGTTATGAAGGATTTAAGAGCGTTGTGCTCTTTCACCTGAACTTAACACTTAGAAGGGTCTTCTACACAAATCTTGCACTCCTTCATCAAGTCTAGAACTTAAGTGGTTCTCAGTCTCTTCTTTCCTCGCAAAGAGCCTATGCATATATGCACTACCTCTCCTGAGCTTAACAAACTCCATCCTCCAAGGGAGTTAGAACGACTAGGAGGTTCGACATGCATACATGAAACTATGCCCATGGTCGATGAACTCACAGTTCGTGGCTCTGTCTTAAGCCACCACAGGATGCAAGCATTTACGAGTATTAAAACATGTCCAATTCATACAATTTCCTACTTGCCTAATTACACAATCAAACAGACACAAAAAGGGTACAGTATAAATCATTAAGAAAACATATCCATCCCTACAATAGTCGTAGGATATCCAACTTTAATTCACAGTACCACTTAAATACACAAGATATGTGATTACTTATCTATTACAGGTGGTAGCCAACTAACTGACTATGGGTGTTCATCTTTCCACCTGACCATAGGCTCAGAGGCATTCATTCTTAGCACTCTGGCCACCCTCGTGCCAAGCCATGATATCACTAGGTAACTCTCGTAGTTATCAAGGATTCTTTCTCTGTTTCAGCTTTCGCTCGGGTTCTATTCTCTACAAACTTTCAGATATTTTCATTCTCTGTTATGGCCCTGGTCGAGGTTTATCAGATGCTCACTCGACATTAATATCATGGCCTTATGTTCCTCATCTGCTGGAGAGCTCCTGCATTATCCTTACCAATTTTCTTATATTTTTCCCCCAGGATGGTTCTCAACCCATCTTGTTCCTTTTGTCAGAAGGGAACTTGGGTCAGCTTGGTTTGTCATTCCCATTGGTACTTCAGGCTGGCATTTTTCAGTCAGACCATGCTTCTATTCATGGGAGTGGTTGATAATTCAAACACTAGTCCTTTCTTCATTAACTAGTTTCTCTCCTTGGGATCCGAAGGAGATTTATTACCCCCATCAAGGGAAGTTTGGGGTTATTTAATATAATGAGCCCTCTCTTATACTTTTCACATTCTTTCCTCTAGTGATATCATGCCTAGTACTTTCAAGGCTTCACCCCCACAGTAAATTATTGGAGACTCAAACGATAATACATTTACATTGTCTACATGCCTTAGCATGGTAATCCTATTTTATGATTAATTACAAGCTGGGGAAAATAGGGGTGTTACACTCTCCACCTACTTGTCATCTTCAAAAACTTGCCAATATTTGATGTTATCAGGGACTGCGGGCCTGTGTTTGACTTCAAATTCATACTTCCTATTGGGAAAAATTGGAATTTTAAACACCGAAGATGAGGTGGCTAGGGCATATGCAATTTGATTTTCCCCCCTAGGGATCACTCACAAATTATACTCTAAGAAATCTTCAAGGAGGTCCAGCACTAGATTCCTATATGCTCTTAGTCTGGGATGCTTGGACTACTATATACCCTTAACTTGATTTATGATGAGCTCAGAGTCTCCATGCACTGCTATCCTTTTAGCACCCAATTCATTTTAAGCTCTCAAACCCAAAATTAGTGCCTCATATTCGGCCATGTTATTTGTACAATCAAAGGCGAGCTTGTAAGAGCATATTTTTTAGCCCACTTTGGGAGGATTGATCCACACACTGGATCCAGCTCCCTCCTTGCTAACAAATACGTCAAATCTCATGTTCCAAATTTCATTTTCCACGTGGTTTCTTTGATCTGTGCATTCCTCTTCTCAACGTTCGACCTTATCTTTGACAGTCATGACAGTTGATGGCTCCCTCTCTTCAAAAATTAAGTCATTCTAAAAAATAGAGGAGCCAATTTTGGTGTCGACAGAGTAGATAGGATTATTGTTCGATTGTATTTTTACTACTCACCATGTACTTGAGAAACACCTCTCTGTATAGTCTTCTTTCTTGGCCGAAAACTGGGATGGTGGCATAAGATATGTCCATATGAAAGGTTCCCTTTAATTTTGTAGCCCAAGATCTAGATAACAACATGCCAAATTTTGGGGGAATGTCATCAACCACCACGTCCATGACCAGATTCTTCGACGGGATTTGAGATAATGACACGACCAAATATTTGATCAGACCTAAACATTCCACCTTGCTTGATTCGAAAGAGAAACGATATTTATAAGGTTTGGTGACGTCCAAGCCTAACTCATCCATGACCACCTTTTTCATGATATTATGCGACGTGCCCGAATCCAACATGGAATTATGCAAAGTCATGTCATGAATTTTGAGACTGATTGTTATCCCTTGACCAAGATTTTGAGATCCTTGGTCATGTTTTACCTCTTCTGGGACTTCTATAGGCTGGTCGAAGGTGGAGCGTAAGTCGAAACAGAGATCGCGGTATCTCGACCCCTTTTTAGGGTAGTTTTTGGGATTAGGGGTTATGTAACAGGTATGGGATGTTGGCCCATGTGTTTACCCATGTTTAGGCCCATTTTGTAATGTATAAATAAAAATCTAGGCGATGTAAGTAACGATGTATGGGTGTGATGCCAGGTGTTAAGTATTATGCTAAGTGCAAGTAATTGTAAGAGGCTCTGTGCTTAGTGTATGTTGAGGCTGTAAACATAAGTGCAGTTCAGGTGTAGTGCTTTGTGCACAGACTATGTAAGGAGGCTTGGTGTTGTGATCTAACTTGGGGAAGGAGGATTTGGCGAGGTGCATGTAAATCTCATGTCCTCTGCGGAGTAAGGTTTTGATGCTATGTGCCTGTAAGAAGCTTGATAGCAGATAATAAAGAAGAGAAGAGTTGGTGGACATAACCCCGCACTGGGGTAAACCATGTATATCTTGTGTTATGGTTTCTTTGTGAATTATGGTTATATGTTATTGACGTTATTTATGCTTAATGCTGATGTTATTTATGCTTAATGTTGATGTCTTTATGTATGATGCATCTGGTATGATAGCTTAGTGCTTGGTAATGTGAATGAATGTTAGATCTTATCTTTTTCCATGTGCTAAGATCTTAGATGTGTTAGATCTGGTTGAATACTATGTTGTTATGTAGTTAGGGTTTGAATCTACGATGTGGATAAGGATTAAATATTGATGAATGTTAACTGCTAAGTTCTTTGTTAGATTTATGTAATCACATATATGTGTCCCAGCTAGGTTGCAGACATTTGAGTCCTGCAACCACCCCTGCCTCTACCTCGGGTGAGACTTCATCTTCTTCGTAGGTGTTGCCGAAAGGGCCGGTATTTAGGGTTTTGTTGGTGCGTTGTTGAAGCATTGAACCCTGGGTTTTCCCCTGTGCCAACATTGACATAGAAAGGAGGAAAATCCTCAGTATTGCCAGTTTCTTCTATGCGCAGACCAAATAAGATGGCAGGGTGGTCAGCCTAGAAGTTCAAGGCGTTAGGAACCTCTTGCATATTTAACATCTTAATGATTTGATTCCTCTACTCTCCCTTCTTGATTAGCTCATTAAAAGGAACAAATATTTTGATTTTGGAGATTTCGTTCTCTAAATTAAAAGGGGGAGGATCTTTATCTACCTCTTTGATGCCTATTTCCTTACATGCCTCGAGCGCTTTCTTTATGGATTCTTCCTTTGATTTTCCCTTCTCTGTCGCGTCCCTTGCTGGATTATCTTTCTTGGGTTGGCTTGAAGAAGGAGTATTCACTTGGGTTTCCTTTGTGGGATTTGTCTATAGAGGCTATGCAGATGTCTTCCTACTCCTGAGGTTATATTGCTTTTGAAACTACATGATTGCATTGTGATATCCCTTCCTGAACTCCTATGTTTCTGAATACAATGTGTCATCAATCTTCAACATAAAGCATCATTTGCATCCATAAATTGATCATGTTCTCCCTTTGTTAAGAACATGTATTTATTTGTATCGTCGCAACAATGCATCTAGTCTTGGATCATCTAATCAAAGTCTTCATTTGCGTTGTTGTTTTGGAAATAGGGTCTTATCTTCTGATCAAATTGGTCTCTCTGGTCCCTTTTCCTGATCTATGGAACTGGAGCTCTTCTAAAGTTTTGATTTCTGGGCTAGAAATCGTTTTTCTCCCTAGTGGCGGGATTTTTCTCCATGGAAATCATTTCCATAAGCTTCTCCATAGTTTTCATCATCAAATCAAAATTTTCGTTTGACAATTGAGACATAGAGTGTTGTGCGTCCCCTTTAGGATTCTTCCCATTTCTATCAGAATTTTGTTTGATCTTTCCTGACGCCATCAAATTTACTTTGAATTCAATTGCCTCGCTCATCATAGCGCCTAAAGTATTAGATCTTATTTCTCTTAGCATCGAGGAGAAATCACTGTCAAAGGAATCAGCGTATCAAAGTTGGGTAGCTCCGGGAGGCGATTTTACTTACATGGGGATTGAGTTATAAACCTTCATGAATTTGGCCAAAAACTCTTGCACCATTTCCTCTGTTGATATTGTTATATTGTTATACTGAGTTAGTAGTTGCAGAGGATTATTTTTGTATCCCCATATGGAAAGAAATGATGTTTCAAACGTTGTGAAATCGGGGATGCTCGCTGCTTGAAGGGCCTTAAACCACTTTTTGACCTCCCCTGAAAGACTCTGCATGAACAATCTCATTTTATCATCCTCATGATTGACCTATTCCAGATCAACAAAATATTTAAACCAATCCAAGTTATTTTGGGCAAAGACATTTCCTTTGACATCATATAGCTTGATCCTCTGATTATAGTTTTGGGGAAAATCATGTAGTTGGGATGGTAAGGAAACAAGGGAAAATATGGAAGCTATAACTCTAGGATGGTTTTGAACTGTTGGATGGTCTGAGTGGGGATTATATCAACTCACGGGATTTTATTTGGTATCAAATATTGCAACCTCTTCTCATCAAAGACTATCTCATCCAACTAGGTTTCTAATTTAGACCTGAACATGGTTTGTTCGAAAAATGTATAGAAATCAAGGTCGTCAATACTTTGTACTTCATCCTTAGGTAAGGATAGGTTTCTGTCCAGGTAATAGAATGGGTCTAGTACATGTTCCTTTGCTATGCACATAAGTTTTTCTGGATCAGGCACGGGCGCTACAGGTTTTGGATCAGGGTTGGATCTGGTATAAACTTTCTTTGGAGCTAGGATTTATGATTCTTACTATTCTATGATACTGGTATTATTTATTGGAGTCGCCAGGGTAAAAAGGGTTTCATCCAATATAGACGTCCAACCCATTTTTTACCCTCAGGGGTCAAAAATACATCTTTAGTCATTCTCCCAGGGAAAGTCTTATTTAATTTTGTCCTCGACAATGGTGCCAAGATGCTAGCACTCTGTAAATTTGTTGGGCTGAGAAGAAAAATGATAGAGGTAACCTGCAAACCAACTTTAAGACTAGAAACTAGCCTTTCCAACCTAGAGAGGTCTCTCTCTTTGAGACTTAGTCTCTAATAGATAATAACTTTGAATCGTTGGCTATATTGATGTGTTTGTGGGGTATTTATGGTTTCACTAGCAAGGAAATAAAAAACCTTGGGCCATGAAGTCAATCTCCTAAAAGAGAGAGAAATAAATGACTTGGTGAATGAAACTTTGAGAGGATAAAGGGTAAGAAGGAAATGTTCTTTCAGTTCAAATTTCATTGTGTGTGGCAAAAGAAAGAGTACATAAATCAACTCAAAGCACCATTGAAGATGAATTCTAAATTACTTAGAAGAAAACATAGGAGTTTAAATGGCAAAGTCTAGAGCACCACGCGATGAATTCTAGACTTATTAAACGTTCCAATTTAAACAGAGTAAGACATGAATATACAAAAAATAGGAAGTACATACATAGAAGAGATCACAATACATCAGACCACCACCATTATAATATTTTTGTCAAAGCCTCCGGACTTCTGCATTATATTTCAATTGGGTTTGAAGATTACATTCAATAGTCTACTATCTACACTAATTTTCCAACCAACCTCGGTTACATTGAAAAGATACAATATATAGAGAAAACTACGCCCCTTAGGCTACCACACCTCAAACTACTTCTCCTATAATATTGGCTCTGATTATTCCCTGCCAGATGACCTTTCAAATAGAACTTACTAAAAATGGAAACTCGACTGCACATAATCATTTCATAACCAACGTCTTTTTCATGATCGTTCAGTCATCAGTAAGATTCAATCATTAGGAGGTGATGTTTTGGTGTTTCTC
The DNA here is from genome assembly GCA_010110895.2 of Picea sitchensis. Lineage (NCBI taxonomy): Eukaryota > Viridiplantae > Streptophyta > Pinopsida > Pinales > Pinaceae > Picea > Picea sitchensis. Next base: position 28,567 of record SNQJ01S0074927.1, read on the forward strand.
CTTTGAGTGGTTACCTGAATGATCGAGTGCACTGTCATAATTCTTCCACCCAGTGTAACGGGCTCTAGTGAGTGTCGCACAATCACTGGTTGTAGTATGCATGTGGCAAGTTGGTATGGTGGATTACTAATGGATGTCGCTCATGTTTTCCAGGTGGAGAAGACCCTTGAGGGGCCATGCATCTCCTTCAAAACTGTCATGCATTTCACCTACACTTTTCCTTCTTGACGGGTGGGTTTACAACATCTGCACGGCGAATATCCACCACGTGGGTGCCCGTCAGACTTATTATTTCTCGGTAGGGTACAATGCACGAGGGGAAAAATATTTGGTGTTGTGATGTCAAATATTAATGACATAATCTGTAGTTCTCGAAAATACCTTTCCAACATTCTATCACACGCCTAAAATTAAGATCATATGCAAAAGTTACGACACCGAGAAGTTGATGTACTAATTTACCCCAACGAGGCCCACATGAATTTTGGCGCTTCATCTCCTATGATTAGGTTTTTATATGTCTAGGGTTTTGGTATTCATGTTTATTGTAAAAAGGCCTTCAGAGCCTCATTGTACTTATCTTCTAGCGAATGAGTGTAGAAGTCACATCTCTTCTCAGAGATAAAGATGCCACCATTCTAGCGAGTCTTACACTCTGTATTTTTACAGTCTTTGTAGATTTCTTTCATTAATTGAAATCATGTATTATTTTATTTCTCTATTTCTGGAAATTTTTATGTGTATTTCATTGTAATATCTCTTCTTTCATTTCATTCTGAAAATAATACGAATCAATGGTATCATAACAGGCTTCTTTTGATCATTTTTCAGTGCATGTCCCCGACGAGGTCCGAGTATTGCAAGTCGAGTCTCAAGCTTGTATCACTTGAGGAAAATTGCTCTCACACGCCCAAGAAACCCTCTATGGTGATAGATTTTAAAAAATGTGGAGTAGAAGATTCTATTAACCTGTTGCTTGAGCAAGCTCTCACAGGACAGAGGGAAGAAATGATGGAGAATTTTGCACACATCTTCAACACCTGTCGATCGAAACATACACATCTTCATCTAGTGACCACTTTGGAGGAACCTCTCCCTTCAAGGTACAAGTTAATTTTTATATTCCCATATTTAAAGGTCGAATAGATGTGGATGCCTTAGAAAAATGGTTAAATCTGCTGGAAGGTTATTTCTCTTTTCACAATTTTTCCGACAGGGAAAAGATCACCTTCACACGCCTTGAGGATCTCCCCCATGTCAAACATTGGTGGGAAACTTACTGGGAGAAAAGTTCCACATACGAATCTAGAATATATGGGGTCGATCCCACTTCGTATTTTTTTGTGGATACGATCAAGGAACAATACTACCTTGTTGATAACTATGAATACAAGTACATGAGATAGACCACACTACGGAAAGAGAAGAGCCAAATAGTGTCAGAGTTCACAAATACTTTCCATACCTTGCGCACCAAGTTGGGTATCAAAGAATCTGAGTGGAATTTGGTTTTGAAATACCGTGGGGCTCTGCATAGGTACATCCAAACCAAAATGGATTTCCTAAACATCTCATCATTGGGAGTTGCATATCGATATGCTGTCAAAATCGAGCAGAAATTTAGGCACCAGAAAAAATGGGAGTTTGGGTCACATGTTAATTTGTCTTAATTTTTCCAAAGCATCTTGTGCTTGTGTTATCTTTCCACTCAAATTTTAAAACATTTTCACCAGCTCCGTCAAGCTCCCATCACCTAAATCCTTCACTCGACTAATCATCCAAAATACTCATGTCCTCCATGAGTCAAAATTGGCAAATATCCCAAACCTATATCTAGCCTTAATGCTTATCTAAATCCCTCAGTTCCATCACTTCATTCATTTTTACCCTTATGATCATATTCCCGTTGAAAATTAAAAATATTCATTTTATTAAGCTTAAGCTCCCTTATCCTATCCACAAAGTTATGTGATGAGCCTCATATGTCCAAAGACCTTAGAAAAATGGAAAAGGGTTTATTATTATTAATATAAATATTTTTATATTAAAATATTTATATTAATATTTAATCCAATATTTAATTCATGACCTCACGTCAAATCATGGGCACGGATCTCAATTTTTAATATCGAAAAGTCAAAGGGTGGATGGAGGGCGCATATACATTTCGGGGGTTGAAAGTAAATGGGGGTTAATATTTTACATTTCGGGGGTTGAAAGTAAACGGGGGTTAATTTTTTAAGGCGGGCCGAAATCCAAACAACCCGGTTTTAAGTTGGAGTACATGTCCTTAAATGATGCATTTCGGGGGTAAGAGTGGTGTGGAGTAAGACCACTCCTCCCAAGGCCGAAATAATATTGCAACCATTTATTATATGGTTTATGTGCGACATATTTTTCAGTAGTGTGTTTCAATAATAATCATGGAATTTCCAATAAATGAAATTCTTCCTCACAGTAAAATATTTTTACAGAGGTAAAATTTAAATTTTACAGAGAAAAGAAATTAATGTTTATTGCTATGGAAAAGAATCATAAAGAATAAATGTATGTGAATGGAAGATTTGGACAATTATTTATCCAACGTTTTTACAGAAGTAAAAGGGAAAGATCAAGGGATATTTTCATAGTTTACCAAGATGGTTTCCAATACATGGTTTTCAAAACCATGGGAAACAAACCAGTAAACAGTTTTCATGGTGAAATGGTAAATTGGGTAAAACAAGACATGGTTTTCAAAACCATGGGAAGCAAGCAATAAATGGTTTTTCAAAACCACGGGCATGAATTAAATTATGGAAATTTAATTTTACAGGATAAAAAATATTTGGGAATCATTTTTATTCAAATATATTATTCCCAAATATTTAAGGATAATGTGGATAAATAAAATTAGATTTGAAAAAAGCACAAATGACATTTCAAAGAGGATGTGGTAGTCAGTTTCTGCAACTGTTGAGACTTACAGGACGATTTCCGGATGAACCAAAATGATTTTTCAAAATTCAAACGAGGTTGTTGTAAAGAATGGACCCTAGAACATTAACCTTGTTCATTTTTCACACAGGTGTAATGGATTGGGATATTCAAAGGAATCTCGGAGCCATATTTTTCAGTTATGATTTTATGTTCGAGACATGTTTTTGTGACATGTATTCCGGCCAACTGGAGATGAATTTCAAAAAATTGAGAGAGGTTTTTATTTAGAACGAGCTTATCTACAAAAACCGTTCTCAGATTTTACACATCTATACGGTTTGAGAATTACAGGTGGTGTTTTGAAGACTATTTTTTCTCCTGGAAAATAAGAGATCAGTTAAAACGTGTCATGTTCTATTTGTAACTATTTCTATTTTGGGAAAGGGGTTCGAGTTCGAAGTTGTGAGATGGAAAGGGGACTTTAGTGATATATGTTTCATTTTAAAAGAGTAGAGAAGGGGGGGACTTTCAGCCAGGAAGGCGAAGGGACTATGTGTAAATTTCTCAGAATGTCCTTATGAATTAATGTAGTAGTACTTTTAACAACCGAGATTCATCACTGTGTATTATTTAGTGTGTTTTCCTCTAGTTTACATTGATTTCACATCTGTTATTTCTTCTAAGAATAGATAAGAGTACATGATTGGAATTCATTCTTGATAGATGCCCCTTTCATATGGTTAATGTTGTTGTTGTGTTTAATGATTACAAGTCTAGAATTCACTCTCTGTTAAGTGCTTTGTTCATTGTAGTCAGCCTTATGTTATTTCTTCTAAAGTTACAACTGAGAATTCATCTTTGTTTGATGCTCTCATTTTAATGGGATTTTCTCTTTTTTGTATTTCCATCATCTAAAATACTATTTATTGCTAAAGGATATGCTTACTTTGCATCTGTTCCCTCAGGAGCACATTTGATGTATTAATATTCATAGTATATTTTAGGATTTCACCCCATTGCTCAATGTTTTCTTCCTCTTGTTTTTCCTACCAACCCTTTTAAAAACCTAAAAAAACATGTCCTATTGCAGAATCCGACCTCTGTGTGCTCATTGCCAGTTCTTTTTTAGTATTTTCAATATTTACATGTTTGAGAGAGCCCTATCTGGTTGGAAGGGTCATAATCCAACCTAAAGTTGGTTTGTAGGTTACCTCTGTCATTTTTTTTATCAGCTAAACAAATTTACAGAGTGCTAACATAGACAAACAGTCCAAGAAACAGGATAAGAAGTATAAGGGAAAGACAAAGAATGATAATGGGAAGTGGTGCGACTTCCAAAAATGCCACTGGAACAACATTGATGAATGTGTCTCAATATAGTCATTAGTGGTCAAGATCAAATAAAATAAGTTGAACCTTGATTAAGAATCATATTGATAAAATAATGGGAGAAGACAGACCATCAATGCAGACCCCACTACTACAGTCACGACCACAACAATTCAACAAAAAGAACCAATAGATCCTGAAGAAGGAGAGTGCCTCTTCCTTTCATAGATGTGGGTAAATGGGACCCCATTTAATTTTATTGTTTATAGGGAAGCGGAGAACCTCATCTCGAGTTGAGTTTAATTTTATTGTTGATAACAGAAGCCAGAAGAACCTCATCTCAGTTGAGGTCATCAAACAGTTGGGGTTGTCAACAACACCACACCCGCAACCATACAACATCGGGTGGCTTCACCAGGGACGAGATCTTCGTGTCATCCAACAGTGTCACCTATCTTATGGAATCCAACCCTTCAAGGATGAGGTAGTGTGTCAAGTTTCCCCTCTGTATGTATGTGATGTTTTTTTGGGCCAACCATATATGTGGAAACGTCATGTTGTTTATGAATATCGACCCCATAGTTTCATTATTACTATGGGGGGTCAACTCTATAGGATATTAAAGGTAGATATGAATATTATTCCACCAAAACAGTGTCTTAAGGTAATCTCTCATACTACAAAATTCATCCTCTTTGCAGTTTGTTCATAGGATGCACATAAGGCCACTACAACCACTGCAGCCTCCACACCTTCTATCCAACAAAAGCAGATTGTCGAAGAGAAAGAAGATATGTTTTCTTCACCTAAAATGGTGCCTACACAATGCCCCATCAATCCTAGAGACAATAGGTTGGTGGAACATATTCAACCACGCCAGCAAAAGGTTCGTGGCAGCGTTCCATAGACCAAGCAGCACAACTTCTCCAACAAGGCATGCAACTCACCAAGATTCAGATTTTGAAACACTTTCCCCTCTTCCCCGGGCACTTAATGTAATGGAGACCATCACTTCCTAAGGGGGGAGGATTGATCTAGGTTGATATTGGTGGCCACCCACCTATTCCAATTTCAACTGGCTCGTCTTGACAGTTTTCAGTTCAACACATTTCTCTGTAATGGGGACAATTCTTTGTAATTATGGGTTTTGCACTTATGGGGTTGTCTTGAATCCCTACACAACATCTAGGTGGATATTGGTGGCTGCCCATCTATTCCAACTAGCCTATTTTGGCAGTTTTCATCTCAGTACATCTTTTTGTACTTCCAGAGTCGTTTTGAGACCTTAAAGAACATTTTTTGGGCTTGACAGATTCAAAATATTGACAAAATCAAATTTGATGGAATAATGTGTATTTCTCAAAAATACCTTTCCAATTGGCTATCACACTCCTAAAACGAAGATCGTATGCAAAAGTTACGACCCTGAGAAGTTGATGTACTAACTTACCCCAATGGGACCCACATGACTTTTGAAACTTCATCTCCTAGGGTTAGGTTTTGGATGTCTAGGGTTTTGGTATTCATGTTTATTGTAAAAGGGACTTCAGAGCCTCATTGTATTGATCTTATGGCGAATGAGCGTAGCCATCACATCTCTTCTCAGAGATAAATATGCCACCATTCTAGCGAGTCTTGCACTCTGTATTTTTACAGTCTCTGTACATTTCTTTAATTAATAGAAGTTATGTATTGTTGTATTTCTCTATTTATGACAATTTTTATCTGTATTTCATTGTAATATATCTGCTTTCATTTCATTCGAAAATTAATCTAGATCAATGGTATCATAGTAGGCTACTTTTGATCGTTTTTCAGTGCATGTCCCCGACAAGGTCCGAGTATAGAAATTTGGGTCTTGAGATTGTATCTCTTGAGGAAAATCACTCTCACATGCCCAAGAAACCCTCTATGACATCAAAAAATAAAAACGATGAAGTAGAAGATTCTATTAACCTATTGCTTGAGCAAGCTCTCGCATGATAGAGGGACAAAATAATGGAGAATTTTGTGCACATCCTTCAACGCTTGCCGATAGAAATAGGAACATATTCATCAAGCGTACACTTTGGAGGAACCTCTCCCTTCAAGGTACAAGTTAATTTTGATATTCCCTTATTTGAAGGTCAGATAGATGTGGATGCCTTAGAAAAATGGTTAAATCTGCTAGAAGGTTATTTCTTTGTTCACAATTTTTCTAACATGGAAAATATCACCTTCTCACTCCTCAAGGCTCTCCCCCATGTCAAACATTGGTGGGAAACTTACTGGGATCAAAGTTCCATAGAGGAATATGGAATATATGGGGTCGATCCCACTTTGGATTGTTTTGTGGATGTGGTCAAGGAATAATATTACCCTATTGATAACTATGAAGACCAGTACATGCGATGGTCCACACTGCGGCAAGAGAAGATCCAAATAGTGTCGGAGTTCAAAACTACTTTCCATACCTTGCGCATCAAGATGGGTATCAAAGAATCTGAGAGACATTTGGTTCTGAAATACCAAGGGAATCTTCATAGGTACTTCCAAACCAAAATGGATTTCCTAAACATCTCATCATTGGGCGTTGCCTATCGATATGCTGTCAAAATCAAGCAGAAATTTAAGCACCAGAACAAATGGGAGTTCAGGTTTGAAAATATGCAACAACCAAAGCATGGTAAAGACGACCCTAACCAATAGCCTCCAGAAAACCAATCCAAGACACAGGACAAGAAGCATAAGGGAAAGATGAAGAATGACAATGGGAAGTGGTGCGACTTCTAGAAAATACCCTGGCAAAAACCCGATGAATGTCGCTTGAAACAGTCATTGTTGGTCAAGGTCAAAGACAAGGAGCTAAACCATGATTTGGAATCTGATCAAGAAAATATTGAAAACAGACATATCATCGATGCATACCCCACTGCTAGTGTCGCGACCGCAATAATTCAACCAGAAGAACCAGTAGATCCTGAAGAGGGGGGGCGCCTCTTCCATTCATAGATGTGGGCAAAGGGGACCATGTTCCATTTCATTGTTGATAACGGTAGCCAGAAGAACCTCATCTCAATTGAGTTTGTCAAACAGTTGGGGTTGTTGACAACACCACACTCATAGCCATACAACATCGGGTGGCTTCACCATGGATGAGATCTCTATGTCAGCCAATAGTGTTGCCTATCCTATGGCATCAAGCCCTTCAAGGATGAGGTATTCTATGATGTTTCCCTTATTGATGTCTGTGATGTTTTTTTGGGCCAAAAATATATGTGGAAACGTCTTGTTTTTTATGAATCTCGAACCTATAGTGTCATTATTACTCTGGGGGGTCAGCTCTACAGGATACTAGAGGTAGTTCCGACTATTTTTCCACCAAAACAGTGCCGCAAGGTAATCTCTCATACTGCAAAATTCATCCTCTTCAGAGTCTATTCAAAAGAAGAAATAAAAGGCCACTACAACCATTGTAGCCTCATCACCTTCTATCCATTAGAAGAATATTGTCAAAGAGAAAGAAGATATTATTTCTTCACCTACAATGGTGCCTACACAATTCCTGGTCAAGCCTAGAGACAACGGGTTGGTGGAGCAGATTCAAACCCGCCAACAATAGTTTCATGACAACCTTCCACAAACCAAGCAACGCAACTTCTCTAACAAGGCACACAACTCACCAAGATTCAAATTCAAAAAACGCTTTCCCCTCTTCCCCGATGATCTAAAACAATCTTTTAAACGACAATGGTTAAGTTATTTTGCATGAGTTAAAGTACCATTTAGGCAACTGAAGAAAGAGGAAGAATTAAAGAGGAAACATAGAATTCATAAGATAATATACAGATCTGAACATAAGCATGAATAGCAACAAACCATAAAACACCAAAGTGATAACAGAGTTCGACAATATCGCCTACGTCTCTAGGCCTTTGTCTCAGTGGGTGAGGCTTTCTTATTTCTGTTCAAAGCTTTAAATGTATGTCATAACAATGCTAAAATGATTAAAAATTGATCTGGTCTTGTTATACCAGATCTCTAGAACCCAACAAAACTAATGGCACTGAAATCATATGAACGGAGCTCCCAGAAATGGCCCACAAAGGTGTTGTCCTCAATGGCTTCCCTGCATAAAAATGGCTTTGGCTTAACAATCCTCAAGCATAAACCTATTTTGAAACTCCTCAATGGATTCAAGAACCTCTGGTTTATATATACTTGAATTTGGCAACAAACTCCCAACTTCCCCCCTAGATTTGGCCTCAAAAAGGGCCCAAAATCCCCCAAAAATGACCAAAATCCCACAAAATTGTTGAATAAATCAATTAAAATCTTAATATAAAATAATAAACCCACTATTGGAAAAAATCATGGCACAACCCCCGATCCTAGGTCTCTTGTTCATATGGAGGGTGGCCATGTGCCCAAGCGCTATGGCATGGCGCGTTGGCCCCCTTATCGTTTGGCTCCTAGTTATATGCAATGGCCATATGGCCCTCGAGCTAGGGTCCACGGGCTCTAACAAATAACTGGCACCCCAACGACATAGCCCATGGTTAATCCCCCTGGTCGTCAAGCTAGCCCGACCAACCGGGGCTAACCCCTTATCTCCTGCGCCAAGTGTATAGGTCCAGAGTCCGGGTCATATGGTAACAGGTGTGTGGAAGTACCAAAACCATGGGCTATAACCATCCGCGCCATAACACATAGTAGGGTTCTATGAAAAGGGTCGTATGGTGGTTGTATCGGGGTTGGGGCTAGGCTCCAACTCTTATTCCTCTCAAATCACAACAAATTAAACTTTAAATATATACCTCACCACTTTAGGTTAAGATCCAATGTGAGGGTGGGCTGGCTAGCCCGGAACTGCCAAGTCTTACGCCCGAACCATAGGTCACGGGGTCGACTTACATCAACTCCAAACCTGTTTCCAAAATCAATGAACCACTAAATGGGTGCCACGTGGCAGACCATGATTAGGACACGTGGCACCTCACCACTTTCCCACAACTGCCATGTGTCAAGCAATAACTGGTTAACCTTTCAACACCTGTCAATGCCACTGTACCTACCACTGTACCTTTCCATGTCAACATGTGACACGTGTCACCCTTATAGTGGTGCCAAGTGTCACTCTCTGACTGGTCCATCTATACCTGCCCATGTCAATGCCACCATACCCTGCCATGTTAGTTGTACGGTTGTATGGCCTGTATAGTCAACTTCCACGTGGCACTGTATGGATTGTACAGTCAACATCATTTTTTTTTCCTGTTTGGAGAAATGAACAGACCATGATATCTTGGTCATACGACGTCTGTTTGAGCCCTTTTAAGTTGCATTGAGTTTGTATCGACGAGTCCTACTCACACGTCCATTTTGAAGCCATTCTAAGCACTTTGATTTTTAGTCGTTCCTGAACCCATTTTGGTCCCTAGATCTAATTATGGAACACACCTCCCCACTAAAGACCTTTTGGTCCTCCAAAAGGTTACTGACCAGTCATCAAGTGTGGGATAGTCCACCCGACTTGTTCTATGTCTTTAAACTCTGTCTTGTGCACCTGTCTCATCAAGATCAACTGTAAAACAACCATGATAACTGACAGCATATTGTTAGCCACTTGTACTTTATCACATCTTGTTGAAGCCACTATCATCCATGTTGACAACATTACTAATGATAGCATAAAAAATATGACTACAAATGAGCTAATATGTTTGTAATATTTGCACGGCATTAGCTTATATTGAAGCAAAGTGTGATTGACCTTCCATTCTACGATCATCTCTTGTTCTTTCTTAAGATCGATTACTTGATTTGAAACAATTATAGGTGTGTTGATTTATTGAGCTTCCTTTCTTAATTGTTCCATTTTTTGAAGAGAATTATTTTCCTTTAAATGATGAGCATGTACCACATATTCTTTGTCTTCTTTGATTAAGTGATATTGATTATTTTCCCTATAGAAGATTGCTTTGTGATCATACAACTAAGGACTGCCTAAGACCATTCCACATTCATTGAGTGGCACCACATCGCATCTTACCTCGTCCACAAACTTAAATGAAATTGCACACTTTAATGTGCATTTCTTTGTTATGTGCAATTGATTATTGTTGCTTATCCATTTAAGTGTGTAAGGCTTATGATGCATCTGAGTGTTTAATCCCAATTGTTTAACCTCTGAAATCAAGTTATATTGAGATCCATTATCTATCAATGTGTCAACCTTAGTATGCCTCATTATGACCCTTATGTGAAACAATTTACTTCTAGAATCAAATCCATCACCAACTTTACCTGTCAAACCAACCAATGAGACTTTAGATTCATCACCTGAATCTGATCCCAAGTCTATGGGTCGTGATGCTTTTTGCAATTGTTTTCCTCCCTTTCTTCTCTTTGAACCACTTCGGTCTCTTCTCAGGATGTAATTGCCAACAACGGTCCTCCTCGTGACCTTCTTTCTTGTAGTTCTTGCAAGAGGGCTTCTCTTCCTTTCTTGCCACTAAATTTTCCCTCTTTCCATTCCACTTCCTTTTGTCCTCTTTCCTTGAAAACGATTCCCCTGATACACCAACCCTTGTTTCCCTACTTCAATGTATGTTGCTTGAACAGAAACCTCATCAATATTAGTAGGTCCAAACATAAATATAGTGTTACGAATATGTGCAGGTAAACCTCCTATATACTTCATAAGAGTTTCTTGGGTATGTAAAGGAATATCTAACATCAATGTCATCTTACGAAAACCATCTGTGTATTCTTGCACTGTTTGTCCCTTTCTTAGTTTAAGATCTTGCCATTCAATTAAATATTTCTCTTTATAACCCAAAGGATAGAATTGCTTTCTAAGTGCAGAAACAAAAACTTGCCATGATGGAAATACATTACCCACTTGTTGTGTGCCATTTTTCAACGTTCTTTTCCACCAGATGAGTGTTGTGCCTGCAAGTCTAAGCAATGTCAACTTGATTTGAGTGGACTCATCCTTGATTTGTTGCACACTGCAATAAACCTCCATCTGTCTGACCCAATTATCAATTCTCTCTGCATTGACTTCACCATCATACATAGGTAATTCAAATTTCACATCAAGTTTTAGTAAAGGCATTTCTTGTTTATGTTTATGGACATGTTTTCTTGCGGTGCTTTTACAACTTGAACTTGAAGAAGAAGAAGTTGATGGAGAAGAAGGAGGTGAAGGAGGAATTTGATGAGTATCCTCTCCTTCTTCACTTTTGACCTTTGAATATTCACCTAGATTCAGTCTCTTCCATTCCAAGTAATCATCATACAAAACCTTCATCATCTCCGACATGGCGAAGAAAGTTTTTCGAAACTCTTTCTCATCCTGAGAAAGTCCCTCTTCTGATGCCATCTTCTCACTTTGAGAAGTTATATTTCTCAATCCAATCAATGGACTCTTCAACAAGCTCACCTTCACCACGATTCAACTTTTCCCTGGTAATCATGCAAACTCAAAAACCAACTGTCAACTAGCTCTGATACCACTTGATCCGAAAAGATCTTTTAAACGACAATGGTTAAGTTATTTTGCATGAGTTAAAGTACCATTTAGGAAACTGAAGAAAGAGGAAGAATTAAAGACGAAACATAGAAACCATAAGATAATATACATATCTAAACATAAGCATGAATAAAAACAAACCATAAAACACCAAAGTGATAACGAAGTTCGGCAATCTCGCCTACGTCTCCGGGCCTTTGTCTCAGTGGGCAAGGCTTTCTTATTTTTGTTCAAAGATTTAAAAGTACATCATGAAAGTGACAAAATGATTACAAATTTATCTGGTCTTATTGTACCAGATCTCTAGAACTCAACAAAACCGACGGCACTGAAATTGGATGAACGGAGCTCCCAGAAATCGCCCGCAAAGGTGCTCTCCTCAATGTCTTCCCTACATAAAAATGGCTTTGGTTTAACAATCCTTCAGCATAAACCTGTTTTGAACCTCCTCAATGGCTTCAAGAACCTCTGTTTTATATAGACTTGAAGTTGGCAACAAACTCCCAACTTCCCCTCAGGATCTGGCCTAAAAAAGGGCCCAATATCCCCCAAAAATGACCAAAATCCCACAAAATTGTTGAATAAATCAATTAAAATCTTAATATAAAGTAATAAACCCACTATTAGAAAAACTCAAGGTGCATCCCCCGATCCTATGGCTCCTGTTCATATGGAGGGTGGTCATGTGCCTAAGCGTTATGGCCTGGCGCGCTAGCCCCCTTACCATTCAACTCCTGGTTATATGCAGTGGCCATATGGCCCTCAAGCTAGGCTCCACACGCTCTAACAGATAATTGCCCCCCACCCCCCCGATGGTGTAGCCCACGGTTAATCCCACTAGTCAGAGAGCTAGCTCGACCAACTGGGGCTAACCCCTTATCTCCTGTAAAGCCTGTGCATACAGAACCTCATAAAACATAAACATAAATACAGAAACTCTATCTTATTTACTTATTTATTTACTAGCATAATAATTTATAGTTTTAACAATATAATGATGAACAACAACAACAATATTATGATGAACAACAACATAATGAACATAATGAACATAATGAACTACAGTATAATAATGAACATAATGATAATGAAATTTATTTACCTCAATATGATGTTGAACTAAAGCTCAACCTGATGCGGATGAGTCATGTCCAAACTGATTAACCTCCCAGCCAACTAGGAACAACCTCTCCGACTCCCTATCCCCAGGATTCCTTATGGTTTCCTGGCCCCTAAGCACAAAATTCCCAGCAACACGTGCCCCTGTGAGAATCTTCAAGCAAGCTGTAAGAAAAACAAATGCAACCCAAACTGTTTCCTCCCTTCTCCTTCTCCCTCTCCAAATTTCTCACCTTCCCATAAATTAAAAGTATCACTCAACCAAAAAGAGATCCTCCTCCCAAGTCCTCTTCCCCCCTTTATCTTCCTTCTCCTCCCTTATCCAACTGCCTTCCCCTCATTAATCACTCAACCACCTTATCCCTCCCATAAATTGGTTCAACTACCAATAACAATTATATTATAATAAAGTCTTCATAAAATCTATTTTAATAATTCATTAAACTAATATTTATTAAACTAAATTTTATTATTCATGATAATTAAAGAATTAATTAGGGTTGTTACATACACCTACCCTTCAAGAAATTTCGTCCTGAAGTTAGAGTAATTTACAATACAAGGGAAATCACACATGGTTCATACATTCATATCCAATAAACAACATTATCAGTAAGTAAGCAAAAGAAAACTTATACATACTAGTGTACATGTGCAAGAAATGCATGTGTAGCTAGCACGTACAAGTCTCGCGCATGTAATTATCACACCTATAGTAATTCTTGTATGTGTCCAATCCAATCAACAAGACTATTCATTTTATAAAAGATAATAAACTAATTAAAATGTTCACAAAATCCCTTAATTACAATAATTTAGCTCAACAACGTTCATTTAGACAATTGTAGTTCAGTTAAGTAATTATGAATATACTTATATACATATTTTCTTTTCGGAAGGGAAAACAATAAATTCCACTATAAGGCAAATCCCCATACACTCTCAACTATTTCTATTCATCCTTCCTCCCTAACTCACTTCCTGTTACACATTATTTTCGTCATCCCTATGACCGTTAATGATGTAAACCTATTTGTTTCCTTTAGAGGGGTCAGTGGCCTGATTTCCTGAAGAGAGAAGGGAGAAGAACTTTTCCTGAGAAAAGAAGTTGCATTTTCCTATGTAAAAACCTTATAAAAAAGGAAGTTTGTAGGTTTCCTATGTATTAGGGTGTGAGAATGTCTGATTCTCGCAAGCTACATCATAGCTAGGGTGCGAATAGTTCGCAGGTTCCACTATAAGTAGGGTGCGAGAATGCTTACACGTGGGAAAAACGAGCGTTTTCTCGAATCTTCTAGAAGGAGAAACTTCCATGGTGAGGTGGCATCCGAATGGTTTGGATCTTACTCGCTTTCATGATTTAGTGGGATCATCCTAACCTACTCACCTTATCCTCTTCAACTTATAAAAGGAGAGGAGCTCTCATGGAGAAGGGGTTCTTGAGCTTGTTAGCTTTGGTTGGCTTGGAATTATTAGCTTGGTTGGAGTGGTTTTGGGATTTGTTTTTTCAAGATAGATTGTGAATATCATCAGATCTATGCTCTCAGAATTCTTGGAGTGAAAATGTGTGGGGAACAAAGGACAGTTGGAAGGGACCTTACGACATCAAGGCCATGGTTGTAATCTCTCTTTCACATTTAATATGATATAGTAATATGATTCTTTCCTATAAATCTTGTTGTGTTTTATTGTATGATTCCTTGATCACATACATAGGTTT